>PVJO010002718.1:82982-137658 GCA_004026905.1 Hystrix cristata | reverse complement strand
CTTTCTTCCAAGGCATGTAGAGATCAGGAGACTGTTTACTTATTATCTCACCTTTGCAGGGAGTCAGGAGTCAGCACAACTTAATTGGGTCCTCTGCTCATGATCTCCCAATACTGCAATCAAGATGTGGGCTGAGGGGATTGGGGATTTAGCCCAAGCAGTAGAGTGCTTGCCTAGGAAGCCCAAGGATCTGAGCTCGATCCCCAATACCTCCAAAAAATAAAAAGTAATAATAATAAAAAATAAATATAAATAAATAAAAAGATGTGGGCTGAGCCACGTTCCATTTTGAGCTCAGGGTCTTCTGAGCACCTCCAGGTTCTTGGCCAAATCTCTTTCCTTGCTACTGTAGTACTAAGACCCCTGGACTCTTGGGCTGCCCAACAGCAGAGACGACTCACAGCACTGCTATTTGCTTCCTCTAAGGCGCACAGGAGCCCAGCTCTCTGCCACCTCCAGTGTCTTGATTTCATTTAGTTAACATTTCTTTAAATTACCACCTTACTTCCATCTACATTGGGGCTTTGTGATTTTCCACATAACTCTTAGCATGATTGTGTCGTTGCACAAGGAGGATGCCTTCAGCCGGTTTTTTTTTTTTTTTTTTTTGGTAATTCTTGATCCAAGGTGAAAATAACAGCAGAAAATGCACTGCATGCTTACTATGTGCTATGTGCTATGCCAGACACTTTCTCTCATTTGACCTCCTAGGTCAACCCTATGTGGTGTGCAGCCTTCTCCTGTTTCTTCAGAATGAAATAATTGAATCTCAGCAGTGGCTAAGCTGGAATTCACATCAAAGGCGCTGTCTCTAAAATACTGCTCTTAAACCCTCACAAACTACTTATTATAAATAAAGCTTAAAGGAATGTGCTTCTGCTGAAATTTTTTTTATAAAACCTTATTACAACTGTGCAACATATAGAAGAGACGTAAAACAAAAGCATACATGTTAACAAAACGTTTTATTAAAGACAAACTTCACTGTAACTACCACTAAGGTCAGGAAGTAGAGCATTGCCAGCCTTCAGAAGCCCCTCCATGAGCACAGCCCTGTCCCCTCAAACAACCACCGTCCTGACTTCATGATAATTCTTTTCCTTCCTTTACGTGCTAAGTATGTACTCATAGATAATGCTGTTTTGTTTTGCCTGTTCAGGAATTTTATATAAATGGAATCATACAGTACAAATTATTTTGTATCTTTTGTTTAACATTTTGTTTATACAGTTCATCCATGTTGATACATTATTATAATTTAGATCTAAAATGTCTCCCAAATGTCTTACCTTTGGAAATGGGGCCAGGTCAGAAGAGCTGCTCACTGGGGTTGTGACCTGGAAGGGTATATTCTTGTCCCTGGCTCTGCCCTTTTCTTTCTGTGCCCTGGCTTTCATGAGTTGAGCAGCTTTCCTCTGCCATGCTCTTCCACCATACCATTTCTGTTTAGAGCCTTCTACCATTTAGTGGGAATGAACCCACTAAAACCATGAGCTAAAATAAACCTCTCATCCTTTAAGTTGTTGCGAGTGTCAGGCATTTCGTCCCAGTGACAAGAAAATATCTAATACATATAGCTTAGTTCACTCATTTGCTTTGGTGTATTATATTCCATTGTATGAATATTAACATATCTATTTTATGGGTGGTGATTGTTTTGGTATTTTAGCTGTTGGGAAATAATGATGTAAACAGTCTTGCACATACATTCGGGTGCATATAAACACAAAATTCTGGAGGTATATACTTGGAGGAACTGCTAGATACCTAAATTTTTGAGAACTTTGATTATTTTCTGAGGATATATTCTTAACAGTAAAATTAGTGGATCAGAAGGTGTAACTGTGGAAGGTGATTTCAGTACTTCCATGATTTTACTGCAGTAGTGAGACAGCCTTTTTTCTAGCTTAATTATTTCTAGCAGTATAAACCAGCTGTACTTTTTTCAGTCTGTGGAGTATACATTGAGTAAGCAATTTTTTTTATACTGGAAGCATCAGCCTTATTTTTTTCTCTGATTTCACCCAGGACTGTATTTCATGTTGCCCGAAGTTCATTCTTTTGGACTTATATAGTAACAATGGTTAATTTGCTAAAAAGAGTAGAACTTTTGGTGAATCTCATTCCACAGAAATGTCATAGATCAAAGTTCACTGTGATCAAATGTATAATGAAGGAAGCGATTCATTGTGCTTTATTTGGGATTCACTTTCCAGCATTTAAGTTTTAGTGCTGAATATTTTAATATGTTTCTATGTCATTGCTTTTACTTTAGTAAGTGGGATCCTGATTTGTTCATCTACGTATTTTGTTTCCTGCCTTGAATCAGGGCCATATTTTAGTGCCTGGCATGCAGTGGCCTTGCCCATGTGTTCAATAATATGTTGAATGATATTGGTACCATGTGGTATTCGATTGTTTGTTTGTTTTATTTTTGGTGTTTTTGAGACAGGGTCTCACTATGTAGTTCAGGCTGGGCTTGAATTCACAATGTAGCACAAGCTGCCCTAGAACTCATAACAGTCCTCCTGCCTCAGCCTCCTGAGTGCTGGGATTACAGGCATGTGCCACCACACCAGCTTTTACCACATTATTTAGAATCATTGCCATTTAAAAAAAAAAAAAAAAGAAGGTTGCCTTTGTTGAATTTGTGCTCTTCTGTAGTATGTTAGGTTTATTAATGAATTATTGTTTTGATTTACAGAGCACCTTCTTTCTCACCTAGGAGTTCTAAGGTCACATTGATTTGGAACTAGTTCTTTTTGGTTTGAAATAATTATTCTAGCATTTAAATGAGCCTTAGTCTGAGGCTCTACATTTTCATTTCTTTTTGGTGGGGGCAGTACTGGGGGTTGAACTCAGGGCCTTTCGTTTTCTAGGCAAGCGCTCTACCACTTGAGCTAAATCCCCAACCCCTTCATTTCTATCTTTTAAAGCTTCCCTGCTCCCAAGAATTTTCAGGCTTATAAAACTGCAGTTCATTAATATTCTCCATCATGGCATCTCAGATAGACATGGAAGTTGACTGGCTGTAAGGAAGCAGAGACAAGATTAAATAGAATAATGCTTTGCAGTGAGATAGCATTTTATGCCTGAAAGCCTTCATGGGCATTAACTAATCAATTTGCCAACACCTTGGGAAAGCAGGAAATGGGTTTATATTGTCTATTAATCGCTGAAAAAATGAGATGTGCTTTTAACTTCTTAATTCTTTGAGAAGTTGACATTCACTTGGAAAGAGTTTTATTTCCTTAAAGTCATGAAGACGTTGTGGGGGCAGTGCTGGGGATTGAACTCAGGACCTGTGCTTGGTGGGCAAGTGCTCTACCACTGAGCTAAATCCCCAACCCTGAAGACATTTTTTTTGTAGCCTGGTTTATGTAATACATTTCTGCTTTTATAAAATCCAAGTTTGTTATAATAGAGTTGCCCTTTGACCCTCCATTTTTCTCAGAAAACAACTATCGAATCTTACTGGTTTCATTTCTACAAAGCCATTTTACTAGGCATTGTCCAGAAGAAGCAAGCTCTGCTGCAAGAAACTGGAAAATAGCAGACATGCCAGCTCAAAACACTAAGCAGTGTCTCATTGTCCCTGAAGGGTGATCTGGCAGTAGGTTGATCATTTGTCCCATGCTTTGGAAGAAATGAGGAGACAAAGGCCAGATTGCTTATGCACATTGCTCATGTTCACACAGTGAGCCAGCAGCGGTTAGGAATAGATTCCAACAATAGGGGATCCCTGTCCCATTATTTTCCCTTACATCAGTGGTTCTTGATTCATTGTCCATCAGGATACATGCACAAAATGCTTCTGTAAGGTCAGTTTGCCTATAGGGCTTGCAGCAACTATGCCTTTTCTCCCCACAATGGAGAAAACATAGCAAGTGAGCATTTTTTTATTTCTCTTAGGGATTTTTTTAAATAAAAGATTTACTTCATTACTTTATCAATAAAAACAAATGATTGCAACATATCTCACAGCTGATCATGATAAACACCAATATGTTCATAGTCAAAGATTTCTATAAATGTAATACATTTTTTATTTCTTAAATTGTATATGGACATTGTCCAGAGTCTTTTGGTATATTTGAGTTCTTAAACCAAGGAAGAAAACAACAGCTTCCCTCTTCCTGCCTGTTCATATGCAGTGTAGGTTTTTCCATTGTTGATTTTCTTTAAATCATTTTTTGTCCACTGATTGTTGTGAATTTTCTAAATATACTAGAGAGATCACAGGACAAGTCGAACTGGCCTTTCCACTGAGGAGCCTACATATTAATGCCAGAGATAAGGCTTATGTGGGGAAAATAATTTACTGTATTGGGAAAGTCACTTGACCTTTTCAGAGTCAGTTTACTCATCCAAATAGTGGGTTGATAATACCTATCCAGCCAGACTTGGTGATGCATGCTCATAATCCCAGCTATTTGGGAGGCTGAGGCAGGAGGATCACAAGTTTGAGACCAGCTTGTGTGGTTTAGCGAGATACTGTCAGAAAAGAAAAAAAAAAACAAAAAAACACCTATTTAACAAGTGTTACACGAGAATGTAATGAAATACTTTCTGACAGCTGTGGGTGCCTCGCTCAGGGTAGGTACTCAAGAACTGATCATTCTACTTGCATCTAGATAGAGAACCATGTAAAACACTCATTAGATGCTGAAATTATTTGAAGACAATTTTTCAAATATAAACAGAGAAGCAAGAGCTGAGAGCTGGAATTTATTAGCAAAGGTCTTATGGAAGATGTAGGATGTAAAGGAAAGAGGCTCAGACTTAGTTAAATAAGCTGCCAATAGTATAAGAATGAGGAATGGATAGAATATGCTTTGGAGGGAGCATTTGGGCTCATCTTCACCTACTTTCAGTCTCGAAAGCCTGAATCCCCACATACTGTCTCCGTGCTGCAGCCCTACATACTATACCTGTTGCCTCCCCAGTGACTTCACAGAAAACAATTCTATACCTAGTGTTAAAATCCTGTGGGGCTAATCCTGCATTACTACTGTTTCCATGACAACCATCAGATGATGCATAATCTGCATGAGACAAAATGTGAAAAAGTATTTTCATCAGTAAATGCCCGGATTCACTGGTAGAATGTCCTACTGGGAAATTACCAGGCTACTTAGCTGCTGCATCCAAAATCTGATCTCTGCTTTTCCATATTTTCATGTTTGAACATTTATAGTAGGAAATACTTTGAAGAAAAATACCTTGCTACAGAAATTTTTTCTTGTAAGGAAATACCATTGTGCTTGAATTCTGTTTGAATAGTTTGTGCAAGATGGACTTAACAAGTAAGGTAAATCTAGTAAGAAAAATGGGTTCAATATGTAATTTTTGTAGCATTTTTGTTAATTTGAGTAATTAGAGGCAAAGGCAATAATAAATTGGAATGATTAATCTTCAGTCCATTTTATTCAAATTATAGGGAAGAGTTAAAGATAAAATTCTTAATTTTTAAAAATAAAACTTTCTTGCTAAAAACTGATGCGTTATTTAATACAGGAGTTTTACACAGTTTGTTTTGTTCCTCATAGATAACCTTAAATTGAAAATGGATTCTTAGCCACTTGTGGTGGTGCATGCCTGTAATCT
Source organism: Hystrix cristata (assembly GCA_004026905.1). Classification (NCBI taxonomy): domain Eukaryota; kingdom Metazoa; phylum Chordata; class Mammalia; order Rodentia; family Hystricidae; genus Hystrix; species Hystrix cristata. The sequence continues at coordinate 132,051 of PVJO010002718.1, read as the reverse complement.
CAGCACTCGGGAGGCTGAGGTAGGTTGCCATGCAGTCGAGGCCAGCCTGGGCTTAATTATGAGTTCATGGCCAGCCTGAACTACACATCAAGACCTTGTCTCAAAAAGCAAAAACAAAACAAACAAAGAAAAAATAAGTTCAGATATACCTGTTTTCCCTGTGTTCAACAAATTTGTCTACCAAGGCCTGGCACAGATCTGAGTACTAGGAGTAGGCAGCAAATAAAACAAAAGTCCTGGTCTTCAGGAACTTACCTCAAGAGAGAAGCAATAATGCAGCAAAAAAACTACATATTAGATACGGTAAGTGGTAAAGAGAGAAACAGAAAAAAGGGAATGGAGATTAATACCAATAGGGATATGGTAAATGTCCTCATTCATTTTCCGTTGCTATAACAAAATATTTTAGACTAGGTAATTTATAAAGAATACAAGTTTATTTGTTTCATGGTCCTAGAAGCTGAGAAGACCAAAAGCATGGTGTCAGCATCTGCTCAGCATCTGGCAAGAGCCTTCTTGCTGCACCATGAAATGGCAAAAGGTATCATGTAGCAAGACAGAGCAACCCAATTACTTCCCAAAGGTGTCCCCTCCAGATGCCATCAGCATATGAATTTGGGGATTACATTTCCAATACATAAACTTGGAAGGAAACACTCATGCCTCAACAGTGAACAAAGGAAGCCTCTCTGTTAAGATGACATTTGACCAAAACCCTGAGTAAAGTGATGGGACAGGTCTTGTGAATATGAAGGGAGGAATCAGCGGCACAGTTCCTGAGGAAGAGTACACTCCACAAGGCTGAGGACTGCAGAGAGGCCGGTATGTGTGGAACAGAGAGAATGCAATAGATAAGAGATCACAGATGAGGTTATGGTAGGAAAGAAATCTTGTACAATGTAATAAGCCATGATAAAGATTTTATTATATTTTATTCTGAGATATGAAGTGTCTAAGAGGGTTTTGAACAGTGACACGGCCTATCCTGGGTTGTGGCGTGGAGAACAGACTGTGGAAAGGCAAGAGTGGAAATGAGGAGATCACAATTAAGTGGTTGTGCAGTTAGTAGCCTACGTGGGCAGTGATGCTGGCCAGAACTAGGACGGGGGAGTCAAGGCAGGAAGAGGTAGTAGTGTTACTGGCGGCCCAGGGTGCCATGGGCTCCTTCTAGAGGTTCTTTCTAGGTTCCTGTTGTCCTGAACAAAGAGACAGGCAAGAAGATGCACAAAAGGTAGTGAGTTTTTACATTTATTAAAGATAGGAAAAGAAGTACTCTGCAGGGTGAAAGCAGGCCCCTGGAAGAGCTTACAGTGGTACTGAGGTTAATGGCCACTGTCTTTTGGGTCCCCTACTCCTCAGGCTGATGTCAGATATAAACTGTCCTATCAGCCTGCTTGATTTTGTGCCAGAATAACTGAAGATAGCATTTTCTGATTGGTCCCAGGTGCAGGGCTTGGAATTCTTTGTGCATGTGACCTGGATTTCCATGATTGACAGGCCATAGTCACTTGGCTAGAAGGCTTGACATACCCTCATCTCCTGCCTCGGTAGGATGCTAGATACATATTTTATTCAATAAATACTCATAGAATGCTTACTACATGTCAGGCACTGACTGTTCTAATAGCTTTATAAATACCACCTCCTTTCATTCTCAAAACACTCCCCTGAGGTAAATTTCAAAGGTCAAGTCCTCAGGATTTGTAGATGATTTGGATAATGGGGTATGAGGGGAATAAAGGAATCAAGGATGATTTCTGTTTCAGGTCTAAAACTCCTAAGGATGAAGTGACCCTCTGCCAACAAGGGAAGACTCAAAAGGAGCATGTTAGGTAGAGGCCCTGGAATCAGAAGTTCAGGTTTTGGGCTTGAGTTTGTGGTGTGCATTAGCTGTCCAAGTGGATGTGTTGACTAGGCAGTTGGATACAGAAACTTGGAGTCAGAAGACACTCAGAACTGGAGATAAACTACAAAAGAGATCCCAGCTGGGCATGGTGGTGCACACCTGTAATCCTAGCACTCGGGAGGCTGAGGCAGGAGGATCACCACGAGTTCAAAGCCAGTCTTGGCTACATAGTGAGTTCCAAGCTTGAATTATGCAGCAAGACCCTGTCTCAAAAAAGAGAGGTGGGGGCTGGGGATTTAGCTCAGTGGTTCGAGTGCTTGCCTAGGAAGCTCGAGGCCATGAGTTCAGTTCCTGGCACCAAAAAAAAGAGAGAAAGAGAGAAAGAGAGAGATTTCAGAGCATTTAGGACAAAGTGCCAACTCAATGCCTAGTTTGGCTGCTAAACCTAACCAGAAGTGGACATGGAGACAGTCTTTTTCCCTTGGGCTATGGTCAGGTGGTAGCATTATCATTGGCTTGGAATCAGACCTGCATTTGAATCTGCTTCCATCATTTGCTAGTTAAATGATCTCATTTATGTGTCTTTCTTGACTGTGTTTGGTTGTTTTTTTTTTTTCTTGGTGTGGGGTTTGAACTCAGGGCCTTCTGCTTTTGAGGCAAGAAAAGCTCTGACCACTGAGCTAAATCCCCGACTATGTGTCTTTCTTTAGCTTTAATTTCTTCATTTATAAAATGAGGTTGACAGTACTTACCACATAGCATTGTTGCATTAAATGAAATAACATGTTACATAGAGCAATGCTTAAACATATAAAGCAACTAATAAATATTTGTTTCATTTCTCTGGATTTAGTTTATTGCATTTATCCCAAACTAACTGAACTTGAGCTTTTCTTCTAGTATGAAAGAAGTCTGGTTTATAGCCTATCTTATGTGTACTTTGCAGGGGGCACTACTTAATAACAGTCTCCAAAAAGGATTTTAAACCAGGTGAGGTGGCATGTACGTGTAGTCCCATCTGCTTGGCAGACTAAGGCAAGAGAATTGCTTGAGCCCAGGAGTTCAGGGACAGCTCGAGCAACATAGAAAGGCTCTGTCTATAAAATATATGAGGGTGGGATGTGACTTAGTTGTAGGGTGTTTGCCTAGCACACATGATGCCTTGGTTTAATCTCTAGCACTGAAAAAAATTTCAAAGCCATCTTCGTCAAATGGCAATGACCTTATAAAAGAAAGAACTTTAGCGAGGTTTTTAGAGGACACAGGGAAAGAAGTGAGTTCTGAATATTAAAAGATCCTCACTTGGAAAAGCAGAGTGAAGGTGTAGGTAGAAGCACTAAGCAGCAGATTCATGGATCAGTCACAGGTAATTTACATCAAAGCCTGAGTAAATCTATTCGAGCCATGGTGATGACCTACAGGAGGAAAGAGTGCCCTTTACTGGGGATGGGCCATTTAAGTAAAAGGGAATTATCTTATTAATTCCTTGGTGATCCTGGTGGAACCTTGCTAAAGAGGCACTTCTGGGGTTTAGCTTAATCCTACTTCTGTTTTCTACAATCATGGCTGGACTGTCACAGAATGTACTTAACTTAGGTGCTGTCTTAGTTACTTTTCTCTTGTTGCTGAGACAGAATATCCGACACCCAAAGTTAAGAGAGGAAAGGTTTATTTAGTTCACAATTTATAGAGGTTTCAGTCCACAATAGGCTGGCTCCAAGGCAGGGTGGCATGGCAGAAGGGCAGAAGGCACCAAGGTAAGCAAGAGGTAGGCAAGCCTCTTTCTGTCCCTTATATCTTATCCAGGCTGCTACGATTAGGGCAGTGCCAAACCAATCAGTGGACAGATTTAGTCATCACACACCCTTAATCCCAGCATCACACACTCTTGATTCAGCCACCTCTGAAAAAGCCCCATCTATGACCTCTCGAGGCTTTGGGGGGACATGTAGACACAAGCCATAACAGGTGCTCCTGGTTTATCTCTCACACAATAAACATTCGAGCACCTAGTACAGTGATAGCAAACCTTCTAGAGCTCTCAGTGATACAGCCTGCTGTGGCACATTTGCTGTCACTGATATATACCATGTACTTTATTGGGGAAACAGATAAATTTGAGATATAATTCCTTCTCTTATCTCCTTCACAGTCTAACAGAGTAAACAGACATGTAAACAAATAAATGAAAAAGAGCATCTGATATGTGCCAGTAATTTAGTATGACAGGTCTGCAGATAACGTTGTAACCTTACCTTTGGAGATTATAAAGGCAATATAGAGGTCACCTCTGACCTAGGCTCTTAAGGTTAAGAATTTAACAGGTGAAAAATTTGGGGAAAGACATCCCAAAAGGCAGCATATGATGGCATATCACGGAACGTGGCATTTTGGAGAAAAAGGCATAATTTGTTTAATAGTCTTGGCTTTATGATAATGAGAAGAAGAAAATGACCAACAGTTTTTCCCTTACATCAACTCCAAACAAGAATATTCTAACTTCGTAACTACCTTGTTAGTCTAGTTAAGTCCCCTGGTGAGCTATATAACGAAAAGAAAACATAAAAAATACTAGAATTTTGTTGTTGAGGATTTAGCTCAGTGGTAGAACACTTGCCTACCAAACACAAGGCCCTGAGTTAGATCCCAAGCACCCTTCCAAAGAAAAAAAAACTAGAATTTTCTTTCCTTGTTAGGATTAGGCAGATGATTGTTCTCTGAGGGAATCCTGAACATGCACTGGTCTTTCGTTGAAGGCCTCCCAAGTGTTTACCCCACCCTATTCCCATCACTGTCCTAGATTAAAGTTTGCTAAATAGAATGTTATCCATTGTGTAATCTTCCCCCAGCTTTTCTGATTATTATGAAAAGGTTCCCATTTCTCTTCCAAGCATCTCCATGCAGTCTCCTTTTGAAAGCATAAACAGTTCATATTCTAGGAAATCCATGGTACTCAGTATTTTCAACTCTGAGGGAACAGGAAAGCCTGTTCTAAGGTGGTCATATTCTTGGGGACTGTGCATTGGCCTTGTTCTTTCCTTTACTTCCAAGGTAGTTCAGGATTTGTTATTACTGTGGTACCATTCATGGATGAAAAGTGCCTAGATTCCCTGTAACTCTGCTCAGTTAGAGCTGTCCTTGTGCCATCCTTCATCAGTCACCATGCCCTATTTTGTTAAAATCTTTCTACAGGCTCTTTAAGGTCTGGCTTCATTTACATTTCATCTCTTAAACTTGTCTGTGGCTTCTAATGATATAGACAATAAGATATAGATAATAAGAGCAACAGCATCAGCTAACACAGTATTTCCTGTGTACCAGACAATGTTTTAAGCACTTTCTATACATTATTTGCATAACCTTATGAGCTACTATATTCTCCTAGGTACTACTGTGACCTCAGAAGTAAAGAAACTAAGGCATAGAAAGGTAAGCAGTTTTCCCGAGGTCACACATATAACTGGTAGAGAAGAAAGATTATATTCTTTTTATATTTTAAGTTTGGAGGACAGTTTTCCCACAAGAACCATGTGTTATTCATCTCTGCATCTCCAATTCAAAGCATAGTAAGTAAGCATTCATTCATTAGTGCAAAGAACCAGGCTATGAAGTTAACACAGAAGAGATTGTGTCATTTTGATTTTTAAAAAATATGAATCAAAGGCTCTTAATTGTGAATATAGTGTATTGGGAATATCTGGGGCCTATTTTATTGTGAGTCCTTATTTTAAAAATAAAATTTAAAAACCTGTTCTCTCTGAGTTCTGAAATGTTGTTTTCATTAACTAGCAGTGGGGATCTGCCATTGAATAATGGTCCCCTTTCAGAAACAAAAGCAGATTAGCATTTGTCCTTTTTTCTTTTTCAGTTAAAGTTCATGGTGCCAGAGTTGCTGGCCTTTGGTGCTGAGGGATTATGTTAGTGTGAGTGATTCAAAGAATGACAATAACAAAACTGTTATTGTGCTCCAATTTTAAAGTTAGCTCAAAGAAAACAAAATTAGACCTCGCCCATGACTAGTGGGCGTATGTCAGAGTGGCTTTTATACATGATGCCAGTAAACAGTACTGCTCGTGATACATCAGTTACGTCAGCCATTCCCTCACGTGAGCAGTTAGCATTCTTAGTGGCATCAGACTTTCCTCATGGTAAGGGAAGTTTTGGTGCCCCCCCCATCATCCACTATGTGGCTTTGTCTTTGACAAATAAAGGAGAATAAAATGGAAAAAAACTGAAATGAGAACAAGAGCTAACTACCTCTGTGTCTTGGGCAGGTTGCTGACCCTTGCTCACTCACATCGTGTCCTGACAGGCCCGACTTCACTGACCATACCTCATTTTCATCACTCCAAAATTACGGGTTTGAACCAGATGATCTCCGGGGTTTCAGCTCTGAATTGCATATTTTCCTTTGAGGAAATGCCACTACTCGGAGTTTTTACTTATCATAAATAATATCTGTAGTGGCTTACATATTTAATCTGTGCTAAAAATTTGATATACATTATTTCATTTTAATGCTGGTATACAGGAATGGTAGCTCTCTTAATCGCTGTCTTTCTGATAAACCGAGATACAGTTAATTTCTATGTATGATCTTTATTTTTTCTCTTAAGACAGTTACCATATTTTGCCATGAGTTATTTGTGTACTTCTCCTACCGCCTGCCAGTTCATACAAATACTGTATTATTCCGTGCTCTACATTGACTGCTTTCGTGGGTGCTCATCGCAACTCTCTCAGCCTCTTAAAGATTAAGATTTTGTCTTACACTTTTTTTAACCTCTCACAGGGACATGAAACTGTACATTTTCTTGTTTGTTTGTTTTTTTAATTGTTTTTTTTGAGACAGGGTCTTCCTATGTAGTTCAGGTTGGCCTTAAATTTACTACGTAGCCCAGGCTGGCCTCGAGCTCGAGACAGTCCTCCTCCCTCAGCCTCCCAAGTGCTGGGATTGTAGACGTGCACCACTGTACCCAGCTGTATATTTTCAAAATTGAAAGTTTTAAAGCAAATGGTCCCAATATTTCTAAGCTTCACTTTCTGAAGTTTGTTCTAACTACTATAGCATTCTCCTCAGCCTCATTATCCAGAAATTCCTGATCTACATTTGATGTTAACAACACAGTATTTTTTAGCCCTTCTCCCTAGGTTAATGTCTTATGAAGTTATCTATTTTTAAAAAGTGTCAGTGACGGGGTTGGGGATTTAGCTCAGTGGTAGTACACTTGCCTAGCAAGTCAAGGCCCTGAATTCGATCCTCAACACCCCCCTCAAAAAAAAGTGTAAATGGCTTCATTTTTCCAAATTAAGATAGTATAACCTTCAGCCAAAAGCATGCTAAGTCAATAGTGTGATGGAAAAATAAGTATTTTACGTCAAAAGATAATACATACTTACATAGAATATTCAAACATTGTGAAAGTATTTTAACATTTTTATTTTTAGTCAGTGCATAGTAATTTATATACATTTTTAGCATATGGTGGGATATTTCAATACATGTATATGGCATGTAATGATCAGATCAAGGTAACTGATACAGCTGTCACCTTAGACATTGTATTAGTCAGTTTTGTGTTGCTATGGCAAAATACCATTTTTTGAAAAAAATCAAAAGGAGGAGAGATTTGTTTTGGCTGATGGTTTCCAAAGTTTTGATCTGTGGTTGTTTGGTGCTGTCACTGGGGGCCTGAGGTGAAGCTAAAGATCACAGGGAATATGGTAGAGCAAAGCTGTTCATCTCATAGCAGCTGGAAAACAGGGAGGGAGGAAGTGGGGGACGAAGGGCCCAGGGACCTGGTGTATCCTTCAAGGGCATGCCCAAAATGACCTGTTTCTTCCAACTAGGGCCCACCTCCTACAGTTTCTATCACCTGCCAATAATGCCATCAGTTGGGAAGCCAGCCTTTAGCACATGGCCTATGGGGGATGTTTTATATACAAACCATTATAGACATCATTTCTCTGTGTGGGGAACAGTCAAAATTCTATGAGCTTTGCTAAAACATGAGAAGTGATCAAAAAATACGGTGAACATTTATCTTTCTTTTTTTTTTTTTTTTTTAACACATTGCCACTAACCCCATAAAATATACTCCCCCTCTTCAAACACGCTTATCCCATCATTTTGGCCACTTTCTGAAGCAGTTCTGGGAGTCCTCTTTCATGAGTGTCTTTACAAGGTGTAATAAAAAAATACAGTGAATACTGCTGCTTAGCAGTGGAAAGGCAAGATTTTAAAAAACATCATCGTGTGTCTTCATCCACTTTATTCACCAGATCTGGTACCATGAGACATCTGGCTCTTCCCCAAAGTCAAAATGACCACAAAAGGTGAACATTTTAAGACAATTCAGGACATCGAGGCACCATGACAGCATTACTAAAGACATTCAAGAAAGAGAACTTCCAGAACTGCTTCAGAAAGTGGGAAGACTGATGGGATAAGTATGTGTGAAGCAAGAGGGAGTATTTTCAGGGAGATTAATAGCAATGTGTTTTTTATTGTAATAAATTTTAAAAAATAAACATTTGCCATATTTTTTCAGTCACACCTTGTATTCAGTTAATCGTCGACTGTAGTTATCCTACTGTGATACAGCCCATTAAGAGTTATTCCTCCTAGCCAGTTGCCCCTCTGTGTCCATTAACTATCCTCTCTTTGTGCCTCTGTCTCTCTCTCTCTTTCTCTGTCTTGCTCTCTGTCTCTCTCCTCTCTCTGCTTCTTCCCTCTGCCCCCCCCAACCTGGTAACTACTGTTCTGTCTCTTATTTTTTTGAGATCAACTCCTTAGCTTTCACATATAAATGAAAACACGTAGCATTTGTCTTTATAAAAACAAATACATGCCTGACTCATTTCACTTATTTTCACTTACAGCATTCTCCATTTTCATCCATATTCCAGCAAATAAATTTTATTCCTTTTTACATCTGATTAATATTACACTATACATATAAATACCATATTTCATCCATCAGTGGACACCTAGGTTGATTTTAGCTCTTGTGAACAATACTGTAATAAACATAGGTGCAGATATTTCTTTGATTTTGATTATTTTGAATCTATGGTAATTCTATTTTTGGATTTTTGAGGAGCCTCCATACATTTTTTTCTTAAATAGCTTTACTAATTTGTATGCCCATCAGCAGTATACAAGAATTTCCCTTTTTCTTTGCATCCTTGCTAGCATTTTTTTTTTGTCTCTTTGGTAATAACCATTCTAATTAGGGTAAGATTATATCTCATTGTGGTTTGTTCTTTGGTGTTGGGGGGTTTTGTTTGTTTGTTTTGGGGGTTTTTTGGTGCTGGGGATTAAACTCTGGGCCTTGCGCTTGCTAGTCAGGCACTCTAACCACTGAGCTAAATCCCCAATCATTTTTTGGCTTTTTTGAGACAGGGTCTTGCTTTGTAGTGTAGGCTGACCTTGAACTCTCTTTGTAGCCCAGGCTAGCCTTGAACTCATGGCAATCCTTCTGCCTCAGTTTCCCAAGTGCTGGGATTACAGGTATGCACCACCATACCCAGCTCATTGTGGTTTTGGTTTTCATTTTCCTCATGAGTAGAGTTGTTGACCACTTTTTCCTATTTTTGTTGACCATTTATATATCCTCTGTTGAGAAATGTCTATGTGACTGGGGAGATTCTTTGTTTTGGTTTTAGTTTTTTGATCCAAGGTCTCACTCTGTAGTTCAGGCTGACCTTTAAATTCACTAGGTAGCACAGGCTGGCCTCAAATTTGTAATGGTCCTCCTGCCTCAGCTTCTCAAGTGCTGGGGTCACAGGGAGTTGCCTGGGTTTTTGGGGGTTTTTTTTTTTGTTTTGTTTTGTTTTGTTTTTTGGTGCTGGGGATCGAACTTGGGTCCTTGTGATTGCAAGGCAAGCACTTTACCCACTGAGCTAAATCCCCAGCCCGGAGTTGCCTGTTTTTAAGTCACATTGTTCGTTTTTATTATTTGAGTTCCTTACATATTCTGGATATGAATCTCTTTTCAGAGAATAGTTTGCAGATATTCTCTCATTCTGTAGGTTGTGTCTGCACTCAATTTCCTTTACTATACAAAGGATTTTTAGTTGGATACAATCCCATTCATCAAGCTTTGCTTTTGTTGCCTATGCCATTGGAGTCATACATTTCAGGCTTTCATCCATTTTTAGTTCGTTTCTACCTGTGGTGAGAAATAGGAGTCTGTTTTCTTTATTCTACATATGGATATGCATTTTTTCCTAACACACTTTTCCTGTATGTTCTGGCTGCCTTTGTCAAAATTAGTTTGCTGCATGAGGTAAGCATCTTTCCTCTGCCATGCCCTTTCCTCATGACTCAGACCAAAGAGCAATGGACCCAGCTAAGCATATACTGAAGCCTCTGAAGTTGTGAGCCAAAATAAACTTTTCCTCCTTTAAAAAAAATCAGTTGCCTGTAAGTATGCTGATTTATTTCTTGGTTCTCTATTCAATTGGTCTTTTTGTCTCTTTTATACCAGTGCCATGCTGTTTTGGTTACTGTCACTTAATAGTATGTTTTGAAGTCAAGTATTTTAATGCCTCCAGCTTTGTTCTTTTTATTCAGGATTGCTTTAGCTAGTTCTGTACAAATTTTAAGAGTGTTTTTTTCTATCTCTGTGTAGAATGTCACTGGTACAAGTATTTTGATAGGAATTACATTGACTCTGTAGATTACTTTGAGTAGTACAGGCATTTTAACAATGTTAGTTCTTCCAATGAATGAACAAGGGCTGGTTTTCCATTTTTTGTGTGTCTTCTTCAGTTTGTTTTGTCAGTGTTTTGTAATTTTCATTGTGAAGATCATTCATATCCTTGGTATAATTTATTTCTAGGTATTTTATTTTTATAGTATTGAGAGGGAGATTACCGTCTTGATTTCTTTCTCAGCAATTTCATTATTGGTGTATTCAAAAGCTGTTGATTTTTGTATGTTGAGATTGTATCCTGCAACCTTACCGAATTTGCTTATCAATTCTAACAGTTTTTTTGGTCAAGTCTTTAGATTTTCCTACATGTGTAATCATGACTTCTGTACATATGCGTATTTTGACCTTCCCTTTATTCTCATCTTACTGCTTTGAGTAAGACTTTCAATACTATCTTGAGTGGTGTAAGTGGTCATCCTTGTCTTTTTCCTGATTTTAGAGGAAGCAATTTCAGCTTTTTACCCATTCAGTATGATGGTGGCTATGGGTTTGTCATCTATATTCCCAGTGGACTTCTTTTTGTTTTGTTTTTTTTTGGTTTTTTGGGGGGGTTTTTGCTGCCAGGGATTGAACTGAGGGCCTTGCACTTGCTAAGCAAGCACTCTAACCACTGAGCTAATCCCCAGCCCCTCATCTATATTCCTTATTGTGTTGAGATACATTCTTTCTATACCTGATTATTTGAGGTTTTTACCATGGAAGAATGTTGAATTTTATAGAATGCTCTTTCTATGTTTGTTGAGGTGATAACGTTTTTAATCCTTCATTCCATTGATGTACATTACATTTGTCAGTTTGTATGTATTGAACCATCCTTGCATCCCAGAAATAAGTCCCACTTGATCATGGTATGTGACCTCTTTTTTATGGATTTGAATTGCTATTATTTTAATGAGATCTTTTGTATCTGTGTTCATAAGGGATATTGGTCTGTAGTTTTCTTTTGTTTATGTCCTTATTTGGTTTTGATTTCAGGATAAAGCTGGCTTTGTAGGATAAATTTAGAAGGGTTTCTTCCCTTTTGATAGTTTGGAATAGTTTTTGAAGAACTGACTTTAGGCTTTTTTCTTTTTTTTAACATTAGTCCTTCATTAAAGTTTTGGATCAGTGAAACCATCCTGGGCTTTTCTTTGTTGAGACCTTGTATTACTGATACGACCGTGTTACTTGTTGTTGGTCTCTACAGGTTTCCTATGATCTAATGGTTCAATTTGAGTAGAGTATGTATATCCAAAAATCTATCCATTTCTTCTTCGTTTTCCAGTTTGTTGGCATCTAGTTGTTCAGAATAGTCTCTAATGATCCTTGTATCTGGGTAGTGTTATGGTTTATATGCAGATATGCCCTCAGAGCCTCATGTCCTCATAGGTGGGGCTTTTGGGAGTGACTGGATCATGGGTGTGTGATACTGAATGAGTCCTCAGATTGGTGTAGCCTAGTTCTGGGTGTGGACAGTGGATTCACTGAAGAGGGAAGACTCACCCTGGCCATGGGTGGCAGCATCCAATAGCTTTGTAGCCCGGATGGAATACAAAGGGAATGAAGAAGGAAGGCTGCTGCTTCCTGCTTGCCATGCCACAAGCTCGCTCTTTGCCGTGTCCCTCTGCCCTGACACCCTCCCTTGGAGCCAGCTGACTGGACTGAAACCTCCATAAACTGTGAGCTGAAATAACCCTCTCTCCTTTAATATATGGATGTTGGGTATCGTGTCCAAGCAACATGAAAGTAAATAACTAAGACAGGTGGTATCGGTTGTAATGTCCCCTTTTTTCATCTCTGATTTTATTTGGATCTTTTTTTCTTATCTAAAGGGTTGCCACATTTGCTTATGTTTTCAAGAAACCAAGTCTTTGTGTCACTAATCTTTTATATTGTTTTTCTCTAGTCTCTGTTTATTTCTACACTGATCTGTGTCCTTCCACTGATTTTTTAGTTTGGTTTGTTCTTGCTTCTCTGGTTCCTTGAGTTGCATCATTAGGTTGTTTACTTGAAATCTTTCTGGGTTGGTTTTTTTTTTTTTTTTTTGATGTGGGAATTTATTGCTTTAAAATTCCCTCTTAGTGTTGCTTTTGCTATATCCCATAGGTTTTAGCCTGGTGTGTTTTTATTTTTATTTGTTCAAGGATTTTAAAATTTTTGATTTCTTCATCGATTCATTGGTCACTCAAACAGTGTTGTTCAGTTTCCATGTATGTGCACAATTTTGAGTTTCCTCTTGTTTATTTCTAATTTTATTTCATCGTGGTCAGGAGAAATACATGCTTTTTTTTTTTTTTTGATGTTTTGACCATTTTTTATGACCTAATGTATGATCTGTCCTGGAGAATGTTTTATGTGCTGAGAAAGGAATGTCTAGTAAGCAGCTGTTTGGATGAAATGTTCTATAAATGTCTGTTAAAATATATATATATATATGTGTGTGTGTGTATAAATGTTTGTTAGGTCCCTTTAGTCTGTAGTATAATTGAACGTTGATGTTTCTTTCAGTGATTTTTGGTTGAGACAGAATCTTGCTATGTAGTTCAGGCTGGCCTCAAACTCCTAGCAATCCTCCTGCATCAGCCTCCCCAATGCTGAGATTATAGGCATGCACTAGCATGCCTGGCTTTTTTCTTTTTTTTTTTTTTAATGAAATAAGGTCTCACTGTGTTGTCCAGGCTGACTTCAAACACCTGGGTTTAACCCTGTCTCCTGCCTCAGCCTCCTATGTAGCTGGGATTATAGGCATTGCCACCATAACCATCTTCTTTTGATGATTTTTTTTTTTTTTGGTCTGGATGGTCTATCCATTGATGAAAGTGGAGTATTGAAGTCCCCAATTATTATTAGACTAGAGTCTGTCTCTCCATTTAAATCTAACAATGTTGCCTTACGTAATTGTATTCTCCAGTGTTGAGTACGTACTTGATTACAATTGTTATGTTCTTTTATTGAAATAGTCCCTTTATCATTATATAGTGACTGTTGTCTCTAAATTTTTGATTTAAAGTCTACTTTATCTTATACAAATATGGCTTACCCTTCCTGGTTTCTATTTGCTGGTGTATCTTTTTCCATTCCTTTACTTTTTAGTCCATATGTGTTATGGTTTGTGCCTAGATGTTCCCCCAAAGCCTCATGTAGTTATAGGTACAGCTTTTTCAGAGGCAGCTGAATCAAGAGTGTGTGATGCTGGGATTAAGGGTGTGTGATGAATAAATCTGTCCACTGATTGGTTTGGCACCACCCTAATCCCGGCAGCCTGGATAAAATATAAGGGACAGAAAGAGGCTTGTCTACCCCTTACTTACCTTGCTGCTTTCTGCCCTTCTGCCATGCCCACCCTGCCTTGGAGCCAGCCAACTATGAACTGAAACCTCTACAAACTGTGAACTAAATAAATCTTTCCTCCCTTAATTTTGGGTGTCAGGTATTTTTGTCTCAGCAATGAGAAAAGCAATAAAGACAATGTGTATGTGTCCTTACTAGTGACCTAAGTTTTTTATAAGTAGAGTATCATTGGGTCCAGTTTTTTATTCATTCAGCCACTCTATATCTTCTGATTGGGGGATTTAACCTGTATACATTCAAAATTATTAAGACATACTCCTCCCAGGTGTGGCGGCACATGCCAGTAATCCCAGCACTCAGGAGGCTGAGGCAGGAGAATCACTGCGAATTCAAGGCCAGCCTAATTATGTAGTGAGACCCTGTCTCAAAAATATAACAGCAGAGGTTGGGGATTTAGCTCAGTGGTAAAGTGGTTGCCTAACAAGTGCAAGGCCCTGAGTTCGATCCCCAGCGCCAAAAAAAAAGTAAAAATTTTGAATACGTCATCCTTTTGTTTCCTGGCCTGTAAGATATCTGCAGAGAAGTCTGTTGTTACTCTAACAGGCATTCTCTAATAAGTGACTTGACACATCTCTGTTACTGTTTTTAGAATTCTTTTTGTCTTTTACTTTCGATAATAATGATGTGCTTTGAAAGATTTTTTTGGATCAGATCTACTAGAGATCCTTTGAGCTTCCTGGACCTGTATGTCCATATCTTTCTCAAGATTTAGTAAGTTTTCTGCAATTATTTTCTTCAATAGGTTTTCTGTGACTTTTTTCTTTGTCTCTTAACCCTGAAATACCCCAAATGCAAATACTTGTTCACTTAATGATGTCCTAAACATCTCAAATGCTTTTTTCATTCTTTTAACTTTTTTAAACCTGATTTAATTATTTTTTTTAATCTGTCTTCAAAATAAATAAAATAAAAATCTGTCTTCATGCTCAGAAATCCCTCCTTCTGACTGATCAGTTCTGCTGTCGAGGCTCTCCACCGTTTTTATTTCATTTATTGAGTGCTCCCCCTCCAGGGTTCCTGACTAGTTCTTTTTTTATGATCTTTCTTTGCTGAATTGCTCATTCATAACATGAGTTGTCTTCCTAATTTCATTGAATTGCTTATGTATCTCATTACATTTCTGTAAAATTTTTCTTTTGAATTCTTTTTCAGGCAGCTTGTCAGTTTTCTTTTCTTTTGTGTTTGTTGTTTGGAGGCATCTTTCTCCCTCCAGGCTGGTCTTGTACTTGAGCTCAATCCATCCTCCCACCTTGGCCACCCTATTTATTAGGTGGGACAAATACACACTACCACGCTCTGCTAGAAGTATCATGTTACCTTGTTTTTTCATGTTTCTTATTTCCCTACATTGGTATTTGCACATCTGCTTGGTTAGTTGCTTCTACCTACCAGTTTTATTGAGTAGCTTTTCTAGTAAGACTTTTGCTGGATGTATCCTAGAGTGGTGTTTGCATATGCAGTAGTACTTTGGTCTCACATTTGGCAAAATTTTTTTTTGTTTGCAAATTCTGCATCAGTTGACAAACAAAACCATTGCCATCTTTCCCACACAAACACAAACATGGCCATCTTTTCCAAAATCATGAAACAAATTAAGTTTATAAACCAAGGTACCACTGTGTTTTGCTGACTTTGATTCCAGGTGGGCCCTACAGTGTCGTGTCCATGTTGCTTCTTCACCTGAAATAAGTGTTGGTGATGTCTGTGGGTGTCTCAGTGGCCTAGACTGAAGGAGTTGTGGGATTGCACCACCAGCTAGGATGTAACTCCCTTGGGAAGGGCATATTTTTCTTGTAGCTCTGGGCACAGCGTGCCCAGCTGTTGGTGTGGGCCACATGACTGTTTCCATAGGGTGTGGCCACTGCAGTGGACAAACGTAGGTGTGTGGTGCCCGTTTATAGTAGGGAAGGCTACATGGAGCGGGCTACACTATTGTGCCCATTCAGAAACCTGTTAGTGTCTAAGGGCTGCAACGGCTGACTTTGCTGAGCTGATACACTCAGGGAGGTCTACCCTTGGGTAGGAGGCTGGGGCCTTGAGTAGGTGGCTGGGGCTGAGCATCTACTTCTTGGAGTCTCAGTATGCTGAAAATGGGATGCTTACCTTCTTCTTAGGGCCACAGGAAAATACACAGTCACCTGATGGCTTCCTGGGGGCCTTGACTAGTCAAGCCACTCTGGAATTGCTGTTAGGTTATTCCCCAGATTGTGGGAGGACGGGTCAGGCCTCCTGGCTGCGTCACAGGGCTGGGTCTGCACAGGGCTGAAGCTGCTGTCCAGCTGCTTCCCAGGACCCCCAGATGGATGGAGTCTCAAAAGGGCTTCATGCAGCAAGAGTCGGGACCGGGGAGGGCACAGAGTCAACTGGACTGTTTCTCTGGGGCAGTGCGGTGTGTGATAACTCAGCAGCTCTCCTAACTGGGCCCATTGCCTGCAAGGACCACAGGATCCTCCAGTAGTAAATACCTCAGGTGTCCGTGATGTGAGCTCGGGGCCTCCTGCTTACTCTTTCTCCACTGGGCACAGCCCCTCTTGGTTCAGGCTTGATCATGAAGGATGGAACAGCGGATGCTGTGTGCTTAGTTCCTGTATTAGTTACCTTTCTCGAGTCAGTGGTTTGTAAGAGAGCAGATTTAATACAGGACATTTAAAACATTCACCCACAAGCCAATGCAGGAAGAGTGCCAAATGTCTATCTGTGCACTGGAGACTCAAGAGATCCAGTCAAGGGCTGGGAGCCCACAGCACTGTCCATGTACATCCATGTCTGCAGATGATGGCTGAACAAATCTTTACTGGAACCAGGCTATGATGTTCACAGCAGAGATGACAACCAGAGCTCCCTCAAAGCAACAGCAGCCATCCTCGACAACAACAAGGCCCCGAGCCCCTTCTTCCACAAGAACAGCTGAGTCCCCTTCAGGAGAACCAGCCACAGCAGAGCTTCTCCTGGGCAACAGCCCACACCTATCTTCTGCTCCCATTCTCCTTTATGTTGCATCGGCCACAATCCTCAGGTGGATTCTCTACGCCCAGAAACACACCGACTCAGTCCAGCTGGGCGTTCTGGCCCAGTACATAGTGACCACAGTAACAAGTCCACCACAGTTCCCGTCTTTATAAGGCTATACATATCCCTGTGCTCCGCAACATTTCTGCCACATCCCCACTGTGCTCCAGCAGGAGCTGTGCTTCACAGACTCCAATGATGTAGTGTTGAGTTTTTCCCTTGTTTTGGACAGAAGTGTACCAGTAGCCTCTAGTTACAAAAATGTCATTTTCCCAAAGTAAAAGTTTCTAGGAATTTCATTCCCCAGAGTAATCACTCTTCACAGTTTGATTAAGTGCTTTCTAGGCATCCTTTTATGTACATATACCCATAAATGTATATATGTAATTTTATGTAAATATACCAATTTATAAATATACCATTATTTTTACAATGTGGATCAAGTATTTTTTTTACAATGTGGAACTCCTTCCATATTACTATGAGTAGATAAATATAGTATTCCCTTACATTGATACACTATGTTTTTAATCAAATCTGCTAACAGTAAACATTTAGGTTGCTTCCAAGTTTTCACTAAAAACAGTGCTGCAGTGAACATCCTTATTCATAAATTTTGGGTACAGTGTTTCATCTGCCTACATCACATATCTGAGCTCAGGTAGTATTAATAAGGCAGTACAGCAGAACCACAAGCTTTATCATGTAACAGTGTCAATACTCCAGAACCCAGTAGCTCAGTTTGGATTAGATGGGCCTTCACAGGCATCAGACATCAGTTGTTCAGAAACACAATTATTAAACAATGGAATAAAGTGAAAAGTTTGAACAAGATGAAACTTTATTTTATGAAAATCTCGTATTTTTCACAAAGTGTTAGGTATTTGTTTCTATGTTTTCTTTGGCTTCATAGTGAAGTCACACTTAGCAAGGTCTAGCGTGATTGCTTTATATTATAAAATGAAAAAGGAAGTTAAAGGAAAACAGACTTTCTAATAAGAAAACATAAGCCATTCATTCTCCAAATATGTGCTGTATTGAATACCAGTGATATTCTAATAGTGTCATTGGGGCTGGGGATTTAGCTCAGTGGTTAGAGTGCTTGTCTAGGAAGCACAAGGCCCTGAGTTCAATCCCTGGCACAAAAGAAAAGAAAAAAAATAGTGTCATGGATGCTGGAGTTCAAAGTATAGGAGGAGAGAGATTAAAATAGTAAAATAAATTTCAAACTAATTGAAACACAGGATGAGACCAGAAAGAAAAAGAAAATGTTTTATGTATTTGAAACATCAGGACTCTACTAAACCTAAGAGAGTTGGTTTGTTTGTCTCTTTGTTTTGTTTTCCCTTTCCTTAACCCATTTTTGGTTCAAGTTAGTATGGATTTTCTTTTCTAAAGTGTAGTCATCTACCTTTCTGGCACAATAAGATTGTCTACTTCACTTCTATGTGAATAAGCTCTACTACTACCACCGGTTGACATGTTTTCATCAATGTGTTCCAGAATATGGAGAAATCCAAGGTGCCTAACAAGGGAGTAGTAATGAAATCAACCTATTTGCCTGGTGGAATAATAGCCAGTAATATAAAGGGATTATCAGTCATAATAACCTGGAAATACTTCGGACATAATATAAGTGAAAAAGTCTATATGAGCAGTATGATCATAAATAATTGTACACACAGAGAAAGAAAGAAAGGGGAAAGTCAGCAAAATGCTTTAAAGTATTATGCTAGAGCAACAGTTCTCAACCACAGTAAGGTATCAGTGTTTCAAAAAAAAATTCACCCACTGCCCTAAATTAAATTCAAGACTGTTGCTATAATATCACTTGTAGTTTAATAAGCATTTTGAAAGGGAGAAAAAGGATTACAGAGGTGTTGAGTCTTAAGTATGACTGCAGAGGCAGCAGCAAATGTGGGTGGAAATCCCAGTTCCAGCACTCAGCAGTGCCAGTGGGACCTTAGGAAAGTTACTCACTCTTGTCGTCTCGGCTTTAAGAAGGAAACTTCAGATTCCTGCTTCTTTATGTTGTTGTGAAGATCAAATGAGACAGTAAATGTGAGTAAAGCATCTAGATGCTTGTAGAGTAAAGCACGTAATAGATGCTGTGTTAGCCATTGCAGTAATTATCATCATCATCCTCATTATCACTTTCACTGCCATCCTAAAGTGCCCATTGTCCACCATGCCCTGGTAGAAGACAGAATTATTTAAGCCAAGTATTAAAATAGCGTATCTTTCCCATGATAATTTCTAAATTAATTGGCTCATTTTTTTAAATTTTGACAAATAAAAAATAAGTGGATGGATGTTTGTGTATAACAAATACAATTTCCTTTCTGCCATTTAACAAGAAAAAGTATAGTTAACAGTTTTGCTTGGCCAGTTTAAACAAACCTCCTCTGAGTGTTCCAATTTGGAGAAATGCTCATATGTTGCTAATTTTAAAAAAAGTGATCATGAAATAGCTTTGCTTACTGGGAAGGAAATACTGTGTCTTCGGTGGGACTCTGATTAAGACAAGCATATCAGAGGCGTGCACTGTCAATTCATTTCACGAACTTGAAGATTTGTTGAATAATAGTAACCCAAAGTACTTGGATTATAAAAGTTCATTTCAAGTAGTTCAGGGACTATGTAAGTGTTAAACTTCTTAGTATTCTGTAACAGAACTAGAGCTATTTTCAGATATCTTGTTTTCTTTATCATACAATGTATGCAACGAAAGACTATAGTTTTTGAATGTACTAAAAATACGTATCTAATGAAAAGATTTCATAATACCCAGTAGTGACATAGTATTAAAAAGTGGGCACATTTATACTGTTGGTAGAGGTATATAAATTGATGTAACCCCCATTTTGAAGGACAGTTTTGCAATACCTATCAAAATGAACATAGGTAATCTTTTTCCTAGTGATTCCATTTATGAGAATTTATCCCCTCATGGAGTATTCTTCCACAAGCACAAAGATGGGTGAGCAAGGATGGTTTTTCAGGAAAGTTTATAATGTAAAGAAGAAAAAAAATTGAAAGAGTCTTAGTGCTCATCAGTAGGACCTAGCTAAATTATATTTGTGTATCTAAACACCAGATAACTGTTAAAAAGAATAAGGTAAAACTACATATTGGCATGTAAAGTCGTGAAAATAAATTTTTGGGGGGTTTGGTTTGGGTTGGGGTTTTTTGGTTTGTTTTGGTTGTGATCTCTTTATTTTGGGGGGGAGGGGTACCAGGGATTGAACTCTGGGCCTTGCGTTTGCTAGGCAAGCACTCTACCACTTGAGCTAAATCCCCAACCCCTGGTTTTTAGTTTTTTGAGACAGGATCTCGCTTTGTAGTGCAGGCTGGCCTCGAGCTCAGGGTGATCCTCCTGCCTCTACCTCCCAGGTGCTGAGATTACAGGCATGCGTACCACGCCTAGCTAATATATGTATTTTGGGAGGCAAGTTTTTAGGTAGTGTTTTAGATACATAGACATGAATAAAAACTTTCTAGAAAGATCTCTGATAGTGACTGCTTCTGGAGAGTGGCACTAATGACTAGGGTAATTGAGGACTAATTTTCATTTTAATTCTTCAGTTCTCCTTTATTTTTTCTCTGAACATTTGTTACCTTTTGTGGAAGGGGGTCCTGGGGATTTAACTCAGGGCCTTACACTTTCTAGGCAAGTGCTCTACCACTGAACTAAATCCCTAACCCTGCATTTGTTACTTTTATTATAGAAAAAAGTTTAAAAAAATATGTGAACTAAAATCTTTTCATTATTTTATATTCACCTATGATTAAAGATGTTTGAAGCTTTTTTTGTTTTATTATAATTTTGGTCGTTTGGGGGGATACAATATAGTAATTCAATAATATATACCATGTATATGGATCAAAGGATAACTGGCATAGTGGAGTGTCTGTAGTTTACAATAACCTATTATGTATTTTATAAATAACTTAAAAAGAGGATCTCAAGGCTCCAAACATAAAGTAATGGTAAGGAGCTAGAAGTGTTACTTACCTTGATGTCGGGTTTTGCCACAGCTCTTATTGCCTGCCTAATGAGGCATGGTGGGCAAAACCCATGATTTTGAAAAGTAAACTATAAGACCCATGGTGCCATTTTCTACCCTAAGAGTGAACTAATCTAATGTCACCTCCCGAATCCTCTAGGAAAGGTCCCAGGGCTATGACTGCTCCCCCAAACCTAGAAGCAGAAAACTTTGAACTTGAACCATTTCATGATGTCGACCAACTCTGCTTAACAGGCTATTGTCAGTTCAGAACCCAAAAATGGACTGTGGGACAGTGCCATATAATGCGTAAATGGTGTGCTTAGTACCTGCTTTTTTATTTTGTTTTCTAAAAAAAAAGAAAACAACAGTCCTCTGATCTTTCTCTTTTCTTCAGTTGCTCTAAATTTCTGACAGTGCAATATTTCTTTCCTTTATATCCCTGTAAACTTTAATGATTCAACTTAATCCTACAGTGTCCTGAATTAGAAATAGGGAAATGGGTGTCCCTTCAAAACTGCCCTTGTTGTGTGTTAACAGGTAAAAGGGGAAAGTGTTTAGAACTTTGGACTCAGAGAGATGATTCGTTTACCTTGCACACATATGCATGGCAGAACAGGTGCTCTAACCCTGATCATTCAACTCTTAATTTTCTTTCCCTGAGATTCTATCCCTCTTCTTGGAGCACAGTCAGTCCCTTCAGAGAGACAAATGTTATCCCCACTCACTCTCCTACTTGGGGAGCTTCAGAGACGCTCACAATTCATTATGGAGGTAAGGCTGGGTTTGTGCTTCCAGGTACTTTGATCAGAAAGCATTTGGAACATTAGAGATCTATAGATAGATAGATAGATACAAGTTAAGAGATTATTATTAAATTTACGCTCAGAAATAACTAATATTCATTATGTTGGTCAAATCTAAAGACCTAAGCCAGATTCTATCTTTGGAAAAGAAGAAAATAATTTATTTTAGAAGGCTCATTAGCTCTTTGTAAATGGTAGGCTTATAACTCTTATTGATCCATCCTCTCTATCACCATCACAGGCCAATGATTGGCCCCTGTTTTGGAGCTGGCTGTGTTATGTTGGCCAGAGACCATTGCAGTGCCACCTCTTTGTCTACAAAATGAGGCTAGTGATTCCTGCCTCTTAAGGCTAATGGAGGTTCAAATGAAAAATGCGGGTTAAAAGCTTTTGAGAGCCATACATCCGTGGGCACATATAAGAAGTTACACATTGAAAGGAAACATTATGGTTGAATGGTTAAGAGCTCGGACTCTAAAGTTAAACTTCCTGGTAAGAAGAGACAGATCCCTGCTTCTAGGAAGATCACACTGAGAGGAAGCGGTCTGCAAGCATTTTTCATACCAACTGGACTGGATTTATACACTGCATGCACCTCTGTGACTTCGTTTTCTTGTGTCAAGGGTGGTGCCAGGAGTAACATCAACTACCTGAGTTACTCGGTGCTTTGCCAATCTAAATATATTGGAAATTCCAAGTCAGTTAAATTCAGTACAGGCAATAAAACTGTAACATATGCAAGGGAATATTACCAGTGGACCCTCCATTCCATCAGAAGACATTTCAAGTATTTGAAATGAAATTATTTATTATTAAAAGAACAAGCTGTATGTGGTGGCACATACCTATAATTCCAACACTCTGAAAGAGTGAGGCTGGAGGGTCCCAAGTTTGAGCCCAGCCTCGGGAACTTAGTGACTCAGAGAGACACTGTCTCAAAATAAAAAATAAAGGCTGAGGATGTAGCTCAGTGCAGAGGCCCCGAGTCCAAGATCCAGTACTGCCCAGGGCGAGAGGGTGGATATCAGTTCTTGTTAAATTCGATTTCTGTAAAGTTTGGTTTCAGTAGTGAGAAATGGAAATCAGAAAAGCTATTTCTAAGTTCAAGAGAGTGTTACAGTCCTACTCTGAGGGTAAGAAGCCCAGAGCTTACCTTCCTGATGCTGTTGCTAAGTAAAATCTCAAGCAGGTTCCCCACCTTCCTGAGTATATCCACTCATTAGTAAATTGGAGTGACAGTTGAGGTAATGCACTGAAAGTATTTAGCACAGTTCTTGGCACATAGTAAGCACTCAGTAAATATAACTGATGTGGTTTTCGGCAAGATTGATTGGGTAATGTGTTTTTCACTGAGAAATCTAAAAAAGGGAGTGGTGTCTGATACTAATTTGGAATGTAAAATGATTTAATTTTGTGTTTTGTTATTGTTTTAAAAGTAAAACTGAAAACAAACAAAAATTTTAAAAAAAGTAAAACTGGGGACTTGGGATTTAGCTCAGTGGTTAGAGTGCTTGTCTTGCAAGCACAAGGCTCTGAGTTCTATCCCAAGCACCAAAAAACAAAAGTAAAACTGTGAATTTAGATATATATAGCTCTCTGTTCTAGTAAGCCAACATTTGTTGAATCTGTGGAACCAAAAATCAAAGATGGAGAATCGTTTATGAAGTACTTAAAGATAAAAAAGAACTATTGAAGCTATAACCATTATAGAGAGAGCCTCATTGAACAGCTAGCCAACCATTTCAACATTGTTACCATCCCACGTCCTCCAAAAGCTGTTCCTAACCATTCCAGTACATGGTGATCTCTCCCAAGAACCTACCTGTAAAGCTTACTAACCACATGCAGCCTCAAAAAAGTTGCCTAAGGCAGTTCTTTGGCTATCTGGGTCTGTCCTTGAGGAACAAATAGCCAAAATCTTAACAGTTGTGACAGGGAATTTCAAATAATGCCATGTTGAGTGGAAGTGAGAAATACAGATAGAGATGATTTGCCTGAACCTAGCTTACTAGGAAATTGATGGGAGAAGTAAAGGAATTACTACAGCAGAGATATCTCTGTCATATTCCTTCATATAAAATACTGAAACTTTATTTAGTAAATATTTGCTGAGCTTCTGCTGTATGCACAATAATGGTGATGATAACTAACTGGGCATAGTGGTGCACACCTGTAATCCCAGCATTCAGGAGACTGAAGGCAGGATTGAGGTGAGTTCAAAACCAGCCTGGGCTCCTTAGTGAGTTCAAGACCAGCCTGCACTACATAGCAAGACCCTGTCTCAAAACAACCAAACAAAAAAGGTAACTAACATGTGAGAGATCTTACTAGGTATGTTTTCCTGGACCTGCTTCCAATGATCAGTAGTGTCAGCCCTAGAGAGAGTAGTTTAAGATGGAGAGTAGTTTAAGATGGAGGTGGAAAGGGGATAGGTCCCATTTGAGTTCTGGAGAACAGATGGATCATGGGTAGGAAACCAACATTTCATCCTGAGCGCCTATGGAATGCAAAGTGCAAAAGGGTACTTGAGAAATGAAAGGCAGAAATCTTAGCAGACCTTCTTTTCACATCCCTGAATCGACTCTGAAGGTCTCCTCTGTTACAGGCATCAGAAGTCGAGAGACGGCTCTCCATGCAGGTCCACGCCCTCAGAGAAGACTTTCGGGAGAAAAACTCATCAACCAACCAGCACATCATCCGGCTTGAGAGCCTTCAGGCTGAGGTGAGCCTGCCCATGTGGCAGCACTTGGAGGTGAAGTGCTTTTTTTCCTTGGAAGCACTGCAGTGCATCTTTGGATAAGAAACTCCCTGACCCGGGAAATAACCTGCTATATGTAAGAGAGACTAAAATTGCCGAAGAGAGACATTTCTGTGAGGAACTAAATGAGGAACACTTGATCCTTGTTCCTCTGGGTAGCCTGTTGTCTGGAAAAATAAAGGTGCTCAGACTTAATGCTGAAGGTGTTGAAATCACGAATGACCTACATTTGACTGAGTATGCCAGTCCCTGCAAAAATATCCTTGCCAGCCCCACATAAAAGCTGGAGAAGGACGTCTTCCTTTGTCCATTCCTCTTAGGTCTGGTTTAGTCTGCACTAGCAGGATCTGTTATTATTCTCACCTATAAAATAAGACCAATAGACATTTCTACTTCATAGGGTTTTTGTGAAGATTTAGTTAAGACATGGAAAGTACTTGGTTTGGTCCCTGAGACATAGTAATGCTGTTGAAAGCACACGAGTGCAGAACATGGCAGCCAGGGTCTGTGCCCCTTGAGTGAGCTGGGAACAGTATTATAAACATCTAGTCCTGGAGTGAGACAAGGATCATATCATCAGCTGGACCAGGTTGGGGGCTTACACCTAATATTCTCCTAAGGATCCCTCATCCCCTTTAGCTGAGTCAGATTTTGAAGGCCAGTCTGGAGACAGACAAAGGAGCCCTTCACTGCAGCTGAGGAATCAGCCATGTGGTCAGGCTGGAGAAGCCCCACAGCTGCTTTCCTGCTTCATAAGTGACTGCGGATGTTTTCCCTAAAGTCTGTCAATATCTTCTCTTTTCTTCTGCCTCCGCACTCCCTTCCATCCTCTTTTCCCTTGGAATTCCTACTGATATTGAGCAGCAGGTTCTTGAAGTAAGTAGAGTGTGTTCCGGTAGGTTTGGCATGCCTGTCTGTGACCATTTGTGTGCATGACTTGTCATTCAGTTGCCTCTGCCAGGCTCTTGACTCCTTCAAGTGGCCTGGCTTCCTCTTTCCCCTGCCTGTTCATTTTTCTAGACCTTCGTGAACAAGTCATTCCCAGAAATGTTTATTGCCAGATTTGGTCACAAGTTTCAGGGTGTAGAAAGTAGAGTGAGAGAGTTGGCAGCCTAATAGTCATAGTGCTACTTGCAAAGGCCACGCTCTGAAATTGCTCCTTTTGAATAAATTACTTCATATAACTCTGAACTTCTAAGTTTTTTAAGGATTGTTTGTATATCAGAATCATGTTACCTCATTACTTCACTGAGTGAAACTTGGGAAACAAAGATGATCCATGGGAAAGAGAATTTAAAAGTCAGAGGCTATTTAAATGAAAATGAACTAGAGTGAGAATTCCCTTCACCTGGTTAACTCTGCTTCAGTGTAGGGAATAGTGGGCCTGTTCACAAAAGGAGCTTGCTGCTGCTTTTACCCAGGTACACACTTGGGAGACAGGATTTCTTTCTTTGTCCAGACATCTGATCTCTCTGGCCAAAGGCCACATACCTCATTTCCCCAGGACATCATCCTATCTGATTGATCAGTAGCCAAGGAAGATCTGTACCCTTTGAGTGGAGCTGTAGTGCAGAGAGTGGGAACGGCCAAGAAGCAGAGAGAGGTGGCTCTCAGAGGACCTAGAACAGGTTAGATATTCATTTCAAAGTCTCGCTGGCAAAGTTCTGAAGTTGGTCCCCAGAACTTAGCCAAGTAAAAGCCTTAGGCATCATTCTGCAGGCTGGACTAGAGACCCTGGAGAAGATCTTGACCAAGGATACAGTGGGATGAGGAATCAGTTTGGCAGGGAACTGATACACGGAAGGAACCAGGAGACCTACAGGACTCTAAAAGTTCCCCCCAAATCCAGTACCACTTGGGAAGGCTTTCCTGAGCAGGGCAGTGCTCTAGGTGAAGCATTGCTGGCTTTGGGAGCACTGGCTCAGGTTTCTCCCTACAAACCTGAAGCCCAGAGAAGACTAGGCATGTCCTCTGTTTTCTGACACTGAAGAGAACAGACTTTCCAACAAGGAGATGCGTGTGTCTTGAGACTGACTAGGTAACCAGTGTGCAAACAAATCAACCTCTTTCATACGAGGAGAGAATTTGCTTCTCTTCACAAAGTACTTGCTCAGGAAAGGTTGCTCTCAGGAAAATCAGTTATTCACATGGTCCCTTCCCAGGGCACAGGTTGGTGCAGGCACTGTTTTGCCTTCTGTATCCTGCTAGCTCCTCCCTTAACTTGGGGCTCTGAGTCTGAGCTGTGCCCGGTAGCACCAGAAGGGCGAAGAGGACAGAAGAGGGTCTGAAAGTGCAGAAACATAGAGACTCCAGAGAAATGCATGGGCACATTCTCATGCTCACAGTTGGAGAAAGAAGAATAGTAGTAGGCCTGGTTCCATCCCCAACCACCACCACCAGCCCTGGGGCTGAGGTAAAGCTGAGGGCAGGCAGGGTGGGGCTTTCTCTGTTTTATCTCTGGAATTTCCAGAGCACTAAACATCCCTTCCTCTGCCTGGCAGCCCACATTCCAACTTCCCCACGACAGACTCCCACCCCTGCCCAGATAGCTTCCTTGAGGGGAGGGGCTTTGTCTTCAGCCCAAGATTGCATAGTTCTTCTCTGAGATGGGAGTTCCCAAGTCCCTCGGCAGAGCACCTAGAGACATGTGCCTCCCTGCTGGAGAGCTAGTCCTCTTCGTATACATCAGCCCAGGTGTAACTCCACACCACCCCTGTGGCCTTTCAGATCAAGATGCTGTCAGATCGGAAACGGGAGCTGGAACATCGTCTCAGTGCCACCTTAGAGGAAAATGACCTGCTGCAAGGGACGGTGGAAGAGCTGCAGGACCGGGTGCTGATCCTGGAGAGGCAAGGCCATGACAAAGACCTGCAGGTACTGGACAGGACTAGGGCCAGACAATAGGAGCACTTGGCCAGAAAAGGAAAGCCAACCCCTAGGGTTGGTGAGGAGTGGGTGATGTTGAGGTCTCACTGTGGACCTGTTAGGATTTTTCCAGGCATGCGCTGATTTACTTGTAGCCAGGAAAACAGATCGTTCCCTACCAGTTCCTCCCATGTGTTCTGAGCCACTGGTCCCTGAAAAGTTTCACACAGTTTTTTCTGGGCTATTAACATGGCTGGAACACTGGGAGTGTCATTCTGGCTTCCTGGCATTTGTAAAATCTGCCAGATTTCAGAGGGAGCCTGTGGCTCTCTGTCCTCAGCTCACAGCACTCTCTGCTGCTGCTTTCCTAGGTGGAGGGTTTTAGTTGGCTGGTATAGAACAGAAACCATGAAGCTGCCCACTGAACACAGCAAGACATATCCCTGCCTTTGCCAGTTGCCAGAAAAGGCACAGTCTGAGCCCTTTTTAAGCCTAATTAGTCTTTCTGCCTCCCTAAAGGAAATTGCTTCACGGTCATATTTGTCCTTTTTTGGGAACTGCCACCAGACTTCAGCTAAATTCCAAGCTTACACTTGAGAAGAAACAAACCCCAAAACAAAAAGATAATCACTCTCAGCCTCCCCAGAAATAGGGTGTAGCATCTGCTACCAAGGTGCTTTGCTGGGTTGACCTGGGACTAGAGGCTAAAAGTGCACTGGTTCCCTTTGGGCATGGCAGGAAGTGCACTGGACTGCCATAGTGTCATTTGCACAGGGGCAGTTAGTTGACCAGGTAATACTCAGATTCCAAGTGGGTCCTTGCTCCAAATTTAGGCTACAGAAGGAAGTTGTGTGATGAAGAAACTGTCTTGGGCTAATACCATTTGTCACTGACACCATCAGCTAAATCGCTGAGTGGCCTGCCCCTTTAGGGGACAGCTAACAGCTTTTCTCCCTCTGTTTTTAGTTCTTCCCACTGGTAATGTGGAAGGGCCTCGGCAAATGACGAATAGAAAATGGGGCTGGGGGTATAGCTCAGTGGTAGAGACTTGCTTAGAATGCATGAGGCCCGGGGTTCAATCCCCAGCACCAGAGGAAAAAGTTTAGCTAGGCATTGTGGTGCATGCCTGTTATCCAAGCACTCTGAAAGGCTGAGGCAAGAGCATTTCAAGTTCAAGCCCAGCCTGAGCAGTTTAGTGAGACCCTGTCTCAAAAGTTTTTTTTAAAAGGGCTGGGGATATAACTCACTGTGAAGGTCCTGGGTTCAATCTCCAGTACTGAAAAAAAAAAAAAAAAGGAAGAAAAAACAAGTGCTATTGGTATTGACTAAAGCCTCACAGCAGTTTTCAAAATGGAGTTTGCTCATTTTTCCAGATTGATGATAATAGCAATGAACATTGTATGCCTCTCTACAGGAGACAGAGAACTTTCACATACTTCATAAAGCTGAGGCTTAGGGAAAATGAATTATTTATCCATGGTCAGGTACTAGTTCCTTGGTAGAATTGAGACTAGAACTCTTCCACCTGACTTACTTGCTGCTCACTTGTCCCTAGAAGTCAGCATTTAACAGCATTTGTTATCCCATAAAGTACTCTCCTGAGGGTTACTGAGACAGAGAGAGGAAGGGGAAAAGAAGTACAGAAAAATAGAAAAATATTCCCAGCCAAAAAGAAACTTTTATCAGTCTAGCATGAATTCACAGATGAAAAGTCTGTGTTTCAGATCCATAATTGAGGACCCAGAAGTGACGAGAAAAGCCAGGACCAGCATGGACCACAGGGTGCTAACTGATACAGTGGGCTGTGTGTTTATAGCTGTGAGAATGCCAGGTCAGGCCCCACACATGTTCTCACCCTCTGTATGTCCTCTGTCTTCCAGCTGGACTGCAGGATTGCTAGGGCATTACTCACCTGAGTGCCTATAGCCAGTCTGGCAATTCCCACTCTGTTTGAAAGATCCGTACTTATGGGCTGAATTCTCATCTTTCTTAACTATGATTCTATTTCTTTTGTTCACACAAAGCTGTCCTTAAGTTGCCAGTAGTTAACTAGTGTCTTCCAGGAAGCCCTGCCCTGTCTGTTGTTGAAATGGCCTGTACTGACATAGAAATAAAAAAGGCCAGCTTACTCAGGTAGCATGGAGAAGTCATATTTATAAAATAACTGAGCCAGTAGCCTTGGGATGAATTTCTTTCCTTCCTTCATTTCTTTCTTTCTCTTTCTTTTGCTGCTGGGGATAGAAGCCAGGGCCTCAAGCATAGTGGGCAAGTGCTCCACCACTGAGCTATACCCCTAGCTTCTTGAGGTGTATTTAGTCCCATGATTTTAAACCCTCCAGCAGTGGGGAGAAGGCTGAGCACATAAGGCAGCAGGCCTGCCACCACTAGGGAAACTCCCTTTTGATCTGTCTCACTATGTGGTTAGGGACCTGCTGTCAAAACACATTTTTAAACTACTAATCAAATCCAACACTGATTTTTTTTTCAGGCCTCAGAATAGGGATTAAAAATTATTTATTGTGCGTCTAGTTTATGTCAAGCATTTTACTAAATTCTTATTGCTTAATAGAGGAAATTGATATTATCCATCTCCGGGCCACTTCACTGCCCTGTTTTATACCCAGCTGGTCATCTTTTTTTTTTTTTTTTTTTTTTCCCAGAACCGGGGATTAAACCCAGGGCCTGTACATGCTAGGTAAATGCTGTACCACTGAGCTACATCTCCTGGCCTTTGTTTTTTGTTTTGAGGCAGTCTTGCTAAATTGCCCAGGATTAACCCTTTTGATTTGACCCCACAGAAATGTGGTCCTCTGCCCAGCCTTCCAAGTAGCTAGGATTACAGGAATGCATGACACCCAGCCAAGCATCTTTCCTGTCGAGTGGTCAGATTTCATTAGCAGAGTGTAGGCCCCTCGCAGTGGGGCAGTCCAGGAAGCTGGCGACCTGGGGTCTAGACTTTGCCCGACACTGGTGGTATACCAACAAGCAAATCACGTAACATCACACCTTGTCATGACCATGAGATGAGGCGAGTACTCCCACTTCTGTTCAGTTGAATATGGAAAGTTTAAACTTCATCACTGTGCAAACAGTCGAGTGTCATCCCTTTTCATACCTAGTTATACAAAGGATAATGTTTCTTGTAGAGAGTTTACATACTAAATGGACTCTTCCTGGTTTGGTTTTTCTACACATGGCTATCCAGGTGGTGAATCAGCTACTGACCAGAAAGTGAGACCCCGTCCTGGTCATTTGTTCTCTTGCTGTTATAATTAATTAAGTACCTTTGAGTGTGCATGAGTAATTGAACTAATTTTTTCCAGTACATAAGAATTCACCAGTGTGGAGCTTCTCCTGCTGAGATATATGTGGAGTCTAGAAAATAGTGTAAATCATTTTGCCAATTTAATATGCTGCTTGTAGTTGTGCGGGATGCTTCCTAGGAATGCCCCATCACCCTGTAACTCTGATTTTTTTTTTTCTGACTTTCCTCAAAACTGGGATGGAGGAGTTCCCACTGGACCACAAGTGTTGCTGACCCATAGGAGGCCCTCAGAACAGGCTTGCCAGTGCCTTTCTTGTTCTGTGTGCAGCCAGGCTCCAAGCCCTTCTGAGTCACAGCTCATTTGGGCCTTTGGTGCCATTTGTCAACTGCTTCCTGGCACTGATGGTGAGGATGAGGCTCCCGGGGCAACTGTAGGATTAGCCAGAGACTTTGCAAGGCAGCTTGCTCTCTTCTCTAGGACTAGAGCTCTGAGTTGCTGCCGGCCACCCCACAGTCCCTGCATCTCTGCAGGAGCCAGGAGCCAACTTGCCAGGAGTCTGGAAAATACCAGTGCAGTAGCCCCGCTCTTTTTAATGGAATAAATACTACCCCAGAAATGCTGTTTTGTTTTAAAAAAAAAGAAAAAAACAGACCTCTACACACACTGGGTACTGGGAATCGAACCTAGAGGTGCTCTATCAGTGAGCCATGTGCCTAGTGCAGTGAGGGGAACCTTTTAGCACTTTCAGTGATACCAACAGCCTGCTAAGGCCTGTGTGCTGTAGGTTCGCCACCACTGGCCTCACTCTATTTTTTGAGACAGGCTTTTGCTCAACATTGTGTATGTGAAATGCGGTAATGTAGTAACAGCATATTCATTTTTCTGCTGCATAGTATTCCGACATATGGATGTGTCATGAGTTAGCCATTCTATTTTTATTAGTATTTGGATTCTTTCCCATTTGTGGCTATAATGAATATCCTGTGTGTGTCTTTCATTTTCATTTCCCTTGGGGGACGAGGGAAGTGTGCACTTAAGAACGGAGTTGCTGGATCATAGGATAGGTGTATGTTTAACTACTAGAAACTACCAAGAACTTTTCTAAAATGTTTGCATATTTTCCACTTCCATCAGCAGTGAGGATTCTGATTGTTCTACATCTTTATCGACACTTGATATTACCATTTTTAAAATTTTTATTGAGATTGGGGATTTAGTTTAAGTGGTAGAGCACTTATCTAACAACCACAACGCCCTGCGTTTGATCCCCAATACCCCCAAAAAAATTTTTTTTCATTTGTCTTAGTCATAATGGTGTCTTACTTGAGAAGGAGGTGTTAATTTTTCATTATAGAGGATTTCACATAGACCCGCCCTATTTGGGGAACATCTGTTTCCTCTTCTCTTCTATTGCTTGAAAGTATGTCTCAAAATTTTAATAAGTTCATCTATAAATAAAAAGTATCTTTAGGGAACACTGACCCTGTTTGATGGAATGAAATGTTGCCAGATTCTAAAATTGAGAATAAAAACCAATGAACACCTTTAAACTAAATTGTTACAATTTTGTCCTTTGACAGTACTCTTTTCACTGATTTTTTTTTTTTGTGTGTGTGTGTGCTGGGGATCAAACTCGGGGCCTTGTGTGAATTTTTATTTTGAAAAACAGTCATAAAAGCAACAGCAAAAAGTATTAGGTTAACATGTAATGAATTAAGTTCCTCTAGAAGAAAAAAGTTTTGTAAAATATAAATACAATATTCTTATACCTAAAAAATTAATAGTATGTCTTTTTTTTAATTATCAATTTTTTTTATTTTTTACCAAGAACATGTATTGGTACATTGTATACGTAGTGGTCACATTCATCATGGTTATTTTGTACCTGTACATGATTTATCTTGGTAATAATATGTCTTTAACATCATCAAAAACTCAGTATGAGCACAAGGCCCTGAGTTCGATCCCCAGCACCAAAAAAAAAAATTAGTATGTCATAGATTTTTAAAATATTTTTGTTTGACTCAAGATACAAAGTAAAATAGACCCACACATTGTAGTTGGTTGATAGGTCTCTTGAGTCTTTTTTAATCTCTAAGCTCCTCCTCTATCCTTTTTTCTTGAAATTTATTTGTTGAAGACGTGGAGTTATTTGCCTTGAACTTCCCAGATCTGGGTTTTGCTGACTGCAACCCCTAATGCAGCCTGACACATTGGCCCACTCTGCTTCTCTTTGAGTGCCGGTGTAGAAGCAAGGTCAGTTTCTGGGCACCGCCAGCTGCTTTGGTTTGGGTGAACCTCACGAGCATTTGTTCCCTCCCTGAAAGCTGCACCAGAGCCAGCTGGAGCTCCAGGAGGTGCGGCTCTCCTACCGGCAGCTGCAGGTGAAGGTGGAAGAGCTCACCGAGGAGAGGAGTCTGCAGAACTCTGCCGCCACCAGCACGTCCCTCCTGTCAGAGATCGAGCAGAGCATGGAGGCCGAGGAGCTGGAGCAAGAGAGAGAGCAGGTGCTGACATCCCTGTCACCTGGCAGGGAAGTGGCCTCATGGTGCCCGGGCCCATTGTCTTCCCTAGCACTCCACTGCCACCTGGTGAGGGATGTGGCCCTGTACCTACCTGAGCCCCTCTGCCTGCTGACTGGAGCGATACAAGGCAGACGCTGGTCAGAGCCATCCCTGGCCCGCCATGTCCTGCCCGCCTTGCCCACTGAGACCTGAGCGGAGCAGCCAGAAGACAGCAGCAGGAAGAGAGCTTCGTCCTCACACATGCCCTGTGCCTCTGGGGACATGTTTGTTGACTAGCAGTCAGCCTCATTCCTTGTGCTTTGCCAGAGTTTGGAATGTTCATGATTCATTCTCACCATCTAATTGGCTTTGTTTTATGCTTTTCATGCTTCCCGTAACTATTCATTCCTCTAATAATTTCCCACCTTCAATGAAAGAAACATTCTGTAATAAAGAATACTCTCTATAGCAAATACAAGGGGTTGGAGAGCAAGGAAAATAAGAACTGGGAGTCTAGGTAGATGTATTGGCCCCAAATAAGTAGTATTACTTCTTGGGACAGATAATTTTAAAAACTCTTTCTCCAAAACCCTCTGTCCTAGAACTGGTATCTTGGGTCTCTGTATTTTGGGTTCAGATATGAGACAGAGATGGTCAGGTCTTCTGTAAAGTCTGTAATGAAGGATAATTCTTTGTGACACAGCTGAGATTGCAGCTCTGGGAAGCCTACTGCCAGGTTCGCTATCTCTGCTCACACCTCCGAGGAAATGACAGTGCTGACTCAGCAGTGTCTACGGACTCCTCCATGGACGAATCTTCAGAAACCTCATCTGCCAAGGACGTGCCCGCCGGCAGCTTGCGCACTGCCCTCAATGAGCTCAAGAGACTGATACAGAGCATTGTGGATGGCATGGAGCCCACGGTAAGAGAAGGGCCTGACCCCGCCAGGCCTGGCTAGTGGGAGGGTGACCTCAGGACTGGAGCCTTATCACATGTCTGCCAGAATTCCTTCTGAGCCCTCATTTATATTTGAGAACTTTGGACACTGGTGATCAGGCAGAGGTCCAAGTGCCAGGAATACAGGCTCCAGGCCACCTTCCCACAGACACCAAAGTACAAGCACAGTCCTTTTCTCAGTGTGATTATGAACAGACACTGGTGGCCTCAAGTTCAAGAACTTTCCTTGGAAACTGAGTAGAGAAATAGGTATCTGGCGTAACACTCCATATCACTATTCTGTAGCCTTTTGTCCTAGTTGGAGGGGTGAGCTATGAGTAGGAAAACTTAAAAGACTCAAAGAATATAAGTGATCACAGGAAGTTGAAAGAAAACCAAGCAAAGGACCTCTTGGAATTCCAGCTGTGCCTTCTCATGGGGGAGAAGGGTGTTCCTGTGGTGTCCTGGGCAGACTGGCATTTCTTCCAGCTTTATGACAGATTTCTCCCTGACTTACTCTCCATTCTCATACTCAGCTCTCAGGCAGTAATTTCTTTGTAGGTTTCATTGTCCTCCAGAATAGTTGTTTCTTTCTGCCTGTATTACATGAAATACGATGAAGAGTGGTTGTTTCTGTCTGACTGTGCTGTGTTGGTTTGGGGGGGTGCATGCGGTAGTGCAGAGGTTGGGTCATCGTGGGAAAGGGAGCTGTCCAGGGCCACGTGCTATTCATGTGTCCAAAGGCTGAAACAACCACAAAATGAACTTCAGGCTGTCCTTTGCAGGTTGAAATTGAGCTGAAGAATCTCTTCCCCCTACCCTTTCTTCCTCCCATTGTCTTACTTCCTCCTTTTCTCCCCTTTTTTCTCTTGTCCTTCTTCCACCCCACCCACCATCTCTCCCTCCTCCTCCCCTGTGACCTTCCCACCCCACACCTCACTGACCGCCTCTCACTCCTTCTCACCCCTCCACTCTCCATCTCTGTCCGGCTCCTCTTTTTGCTGTTAGAGCTCCCGGAGAATTGAGGATGACTCCTTAGAAGAACAGATAAGGCAGACCAGTGAGGACTCAAGAGCCTTGAGGGAGCTCATGGAGGGAGAGAGGGGTAAACTGAGACAAAGCCTAGAAGAGCTGCAGCAACTCCACAGCCAGGTGAGCACCATCTTCAGCCCCATGCAGGGAATGTGCATGTATTCCCCAGCTTGCCCCAATTTCTGTGTAAGAAACAGCTCTTCATCAAATAATCAGGGAACTGTGACCCAAAGTTCAGGTGTCCTGGGTGTCTCGAAGTGAAGATACTCTCTTGTTTAGCCCAAAGGAAAATTGTCAAGGACAAAGACAGCTGATCCTCCAGTGACATGCTGCAGGGCCGTAAGTTAGGCTGACTGGTAGGTGCTGACAACTGAAAGCCACAGCTCCCAGGCCACTCTAGATATTTTCCAACAGCACCTGGGCAGGGAAGTTAGCAGGGCACTGGAGAATTACCTTTACAGGGCTGTCCCTTCTTCATAAGCACTGTTATCTCTCTGAGCCTGCTTTTCAGCTGCACACCCCTTCGTGCTTTGTGAGGTTCTTTTAGGGTACAGTTGAAGTCTGGCTTTTGCTTCAGTGTTTTACACTTAAGATGCCTTTTTTTTTCCCCTTGGTGCCAAGGATCAAACTCAAACTCAGGGTGCTTGCTAGGCAAGCACTGTAACCACCACGCTAAATCCCCAGCCCCAAGATGCCTTTATAAGAATAAAGTGTCTCTTTTTTGAGCCCTCCCAGTAGTCTTCCTAATGCTATTCTCTTGCACGATTATCAGGAGGCTCACCTACAGCCTCCACTGTACTCTCCTTTCTACGAGGGCTCAGAGAACAGGGGTGGAAGGGTGCTATTCCAAGCTGTGACTTACTCCTGTCCAAACGTAGGGAGTGGCCTAGACAGCCAGAGGCATTCTCTTACCTGAACTCCAGGGCCCTCAAGTGTTCTTTTGTCTAGGGGGTACCTTCCAAACTGGAGAAATACAATGCAAGGAAAATTGGATCTAGAAGTTCTTTAGATTAATTAAAATTTTGCTTACTCTATTTTTTAAATGTTTATTGTCATTTTCTTTTGAGATGGAATGTAGATAGCTCTGTTACCCAAGCTTATCTTGAACTTCTGGGCCAAGTGACTTTCCTGCCTCAGCGTTCTGAACAGCTAGGACTACACACATGCACCACCATACCCAGCTTATTTATTTTATTTTTTCCAGCTTATTTTAAATTAGCACCTGCTTACCAGCTCTTTAATACTGACTGAGGTTTTGGGGGGGGCGTGTCCTCAGAATTATAAAACTAGAAATTCATCGGAGTACATTACTTCATTGAGGAACACAAGCAAAGGTCGAGTTGTTAGGAGTCTGATATGGAACTACGTAAGACGCCGTGTCCACCGGACAAGTTGCCTTAGAGGTGCAGCTGATAGCTGGTTTAAGCCGGTTCCTGTGGAGTCTCTTTCAAGTGTCCCATGTAAGGTGTAGAACGGGGCTTCTCCTATCAGTCGTCTCATCCAGAATGCTCAGAGCAGAAAGCCTCTCAGCCAGCGCATCCAGAACTGCCCTGTGGGAGTCACCCTGACGCCTGGGCAGCAGGCAGGGAGTGTGGAAACACCAGCCAGCCCAGCAGGCATGGCGTCCCTCACGTGGGGCCAGTTAGGCCTCTGGGGGGCACCTGTCGTGTGCCAGACACTGCAGTAGACCCTGAGAGAGGCACGTGATGTGACCGATCTCGTTTGATCCTCACAGCTTCACGGCAGGGTTTTGGGGAAGTACATGTGGCTCAGGGTAAGTCCCTTGTCTTTTTCCCTAAGGCATATGGCTGGTGGGCTCTAGCTTGCCCAAGTTTTGTTTTGCTTTGTTTTGGTTTGTTTTGTTTTGGGGGAGTGGTGCTGGGGATCAAACTCAGAGCCTTACATTTGCTAGGCAAGCGCCGTACCACTGAGCTAAATCCCCAGCCCCTCGAACATTTTAAATTCTTCTGGAGTTGTAGGTGGATTATGTTAAATGCTGGACTTTGCTACTCAGTGTGTGGTTTTATGTGTCCCTCACTCAGCTGGTGGCAACGCTGGCTGGCCAGAGGCCATGTCAGGGCTCAGTGCCTTCTGTCTTGAGTTCTGGTGCAGAACTTGCTGAAGACATGTCTGGTTGGGCGCCTCATCTGCCTCAGGGCTAGGTGTGTGTGCCCACCATGGCCTCTACAGGTGTCAGCCTGTGCTTCCCCGAGGCTTCATACCTTCCCCGACTAGCTGGCCCCACAGAACAGCTGTGGCTTCGGGCTGTCCTCAGTGCAGAGTACCAGGCCCTGATGTTCCTTACCAGACTCCTAAAATACAAAATCTATTGTTCGTCATGCTGGTGAATTGTCCTTCTGTATTTCTTTGTTGTCAGGTGTCCTCTGAGCTCCTCCAGAGTGGCTGCTCCCCTGGCTGGCATCTCTGCTCTCTCAGTCTGGAGAGCTTAATCTTAAACTTCTGCTCAGTTTCATTCTATCCAAAGATGATTAGACCTGGGCGTTGGATGTACTAAAAGTAGAAGGGAGGTGGACCTGTGTGGGTGGATCCTCCCTTGGAAAAATGTCAGAGGGTAATCTTTAACAAGAGGGCAACGATTGGGGATTTAGCTCAAGCAGTAGAGCACTTGCCTAGCAAGCAGAGAGCCCTGAGTTCGATCCGCAGCACCCCCAAAAAAAGAAAGAGGGCAGGCATGGTCAGGCATCCCAATTCATACCTGATGCTACCAACCTAGAAAGAAGAGACTCCCTCCCTTCCATTGCTTAACACATATTTACTGAAAGCTCTACCCAGGCAGCATTTGTGGTTGCAAACAATGGAAATTAAATAATTGAAGCAGAAAGTAAATGCATTAGAATTAAATCCGATAGCATACAGAATGAACAGGAAGGAAAATGACAGAACTCAGCTCCCAAATAGGAAGGAGCCATGAGAAGGGGACAGCAAAGTCAGCATGCTGCCTGGCGAAAGTCCCCACTGGCCTGTGGCATTGCCGTACTCTCTCAAGAGCTGCAGTCCCAGGACGGGGTGGAGTGATTGCCAGGTCCAGGTCACATACCCAGACCCAGGCTGTGCAGGAAAAGGGATGCCTGCCCGCCTGCCTTTGTCTTCCATAGTAGGAGGCCATGCCCTGTCACCCACTGATACTCATACATCAAGGAACCCCCCCCCATTAGGACTAGGTTTTGGGTGATAAGTATCCAAAAACTGGCAGAATTTGCTGTGAAATGAAGCACCATACACAGTCAGGCTCCAGGATGCACAGACGAAAACGACACACCTCCCACCTTGCTGGTGGTCACGGCAAACACAGAGTTAGTACACTGTAGGGTGGGAGGTAAATTGTGATCAGAACCCTAGAGGCCAGTTTACCACCAGACCATGACTCCCAGATCAGCATCAGAACTGAGTAGGCCGTGGCACCACGTACTGAGGCATGGGCCACAGAAGAGGTGACAGGTTTGCAGTGAGAGGTAATAACATCATTTAGGTGTACACATTCCATGTGGGTTTGATTGGGGGGCCAAATAGGAAAGAATGAAAGAGAACCAGGGTATGCTACTACTGTTAAAGATTCAAGCTAGGTCCCTGGATTTGGAGCCATCTAGGGCACTGTTGATAGCAGTGTTCTGTGTAGAAGATGGCTAGAAAAAAACATGAAACTCTACTTCCCAAAAATGGTTTCAGAGGCCTGAGGCATTAATGGTTTCCTTCTTTTGTCTACCGGGGTGTGCCTTGCCACAAAAGAGGTGGCATGATGTGCTAAGTACAAAGGGCATCTGGCCCATGGCCGCAGGTCAAGAGCTGAACCTCCCTCAGATCCCTCGCCCCTGTGTAGAAGCTGGCACGTGGTGTCCTCAGGAGGGACAGTCCCTCCATAGAGCAGGACAGCATTGGGGTGCTGCCAGCCCGCTCCCACAAGCACTTGGGCTTCTTGGGTTCCTTTTCGCCTCTCAGAGAGAAAACCACCCAGGCCCACAGTAATGGTATTAGCGTGTTCGTTCTTTGGTCTCCCACCAGGTGACACTGCTGAGTGTGGAGATGACTGCACTGAAAGAGGAGAGGGATCGACTCCGAGTGACATCTGAGGACAAGGAGCCAAAGGAACAGCTTCAGAAGGCCATCAGGGACCGGGATGAGGCCATCGCAAAGTGAGTGGGTGTAGCTTAGTTTTTTGTAAATAAAACGGAGTGTATGCCTAATTTTAGCCATTAAATTCCACAGAAGAATTTGAAGGTGAAGGTTGGTGTCCACGCTGCCCACCCTCATTCCCATCCCGTCCTTCTCCCCAGGCGGGCAGTGCTGTTGGGAGTTGGGCATGCACTCTGAGCAGACCTTTTTTCCGTGCTGCATATATAGGTGTATGTGGAATATCGCTGTGTGGGTTGGTTTGTTTATCAGTGGGACAGTGCTCTATATGTCTTGCTTTTTTAACCTATCTGGAAAGCTTTCATATGTATATATATATGCCTCATCTTTTTATTTCTAGGTCTTTTTTTGTTTTTTACTGTTATTTATATTTTCAAACATACACAATTATATTTTCAAGCATACACAAAGAAACATAATAGAAGCCCATATCTGTACATCTGTCAGCTTCAACATTAATCGTCAACACTTTCATCTGTAACCCCACCCACTTCCTCCACCTGCCCATTGAATTGTGTTTAAAAAAATCTCTAGACATCTTGTCACCTTGTCCATGAACACTTCAGTACAGACCCTGACAAGAAACACAGCCTTCCTTAAACATGCACTCACAGCACAGTAATCACACTTGGAAAAACTTCTAACAGCATCTGTTACTCAGTCAGTGTTTGAATTTCTCCAGTTGTCCCATAGGTGTCTTTTTGTATCCTATGAGAATCCGGCTCCAAAGTCACATATTTCAGTTAACTGATGTCTCCAAAGTTTGTAACCCCCTTCCTACCTTCTTTTTCATATTGCATTCATTTACCGAGGAAATGGGATGATTTGTCTCAGAGGGTTTTTCTACATTCTGAATTTTGCTGTGTCCCATAGCATCATTAACAGTGTCCTCTGTGTCCCCATCCCCCGCCACTTTTTTTTTTTGTTTTTTTGAGACGGGGTCTCGCTATGTAGTTCAGACCAGCCTTGAAGTCACATCACTGTGTAGCCAAGGCCGGCTTTGAACTCGCACCATTCTTTCTGCCTCAGCCTCCCAAGTACTGGGATTACATGCGTACACCACCACACCTGGCATTTACTTCATCATGTACTCAAACACCCC
The DNA here is from genome assembly GCA_004026905.1 of Hystrix cristata. Lineage (NCBI taxonomy): Eukaryota > Metazoa > Chordata > Mammalia > Rodentia > Hystricidae > Hystrix > Hystrix cristata. The sequence continues at coordinate 91,721 of PVJO010002718.1, read as the reverse complement.
TCTTCACTGAGGTAAGGAAATAAAAGTTACCTTGCAAGACTCTTTCCACACATTAGTAACATCTGTACATCACTCTGATATTTATAAAACACTGACATGGGGATGGTGATTTAGCTCAAGTGGTAGAGCGCTTGCCTAGCAAGCACAAGGCCCTGAGTTCGATCCCCAGCGCCCAAAAGAAAAACAAAAACCAAAAAAACACTGACATCATTTCATCATCCCAACAACAACAAGAAGTAAAATTTGTTAATCCCAATTTTCTAGGTAAGGAAACAGACATATGGCTTCCGCCTTCAAGCCCTGAGCCTGTCATCCCCACACCTCTTCTCCTCTTCTGCATTGCTGCTTGTCTGGAAGCTGCAGTGAGCTCCGTGGAAACAAAACACTTGTGTGTCTTTTAAAAAATGTTACAGCACACATTTCAGTTTCAGACCCTGAAATTCCTTTCCCTCTAACCGTCCTCCCTTCCTCATACTGCCTTTCCCTTCCTTCAGTTCTTTTTTATGGGGGCACACCTAGGATTAAAAGTGTGCTCCACCATGACCAGCTTGGTCTCCTCACTCATTGTCATCCTCTGCTTCTCAGTTTCCCTTCGGGTCCTCAATTCTGTCTGGTCAGAGCCGCGTATTGTTCTGTCTGTCAGTTTTAGCTCACTTTCAGTTACGCCTGGTGAGGCTCACATGCCTGCCTGTGTGTGTCTGCCCTCTGGATGCCCAGTACGTTTAATTGTGATGCTTGAATAGTCTATGGTAGAAGGTAGGGCATACTTAATGAATAGCAATGGGTGAATTTTGTGATAAAATTAGGGAATAAAACAGTAAAATTAAGGTGCTAATTGTGGGAACACATTGGGAATGAAAAGCAGGTTGAAGCAGAAGTACAGAGTGGCCGGTCACCTTGTCTTAGCAGAGAAGCTGAACATTTAAAATCTGACCAGACTGGGCATGGTGGTGCATGCCTGTAATCCCAGCATTCTGGGAGGCTGAGGCAGGAGGATCTCAAGTTTGAGCCCAACCTGGGCAGTTTAGCAACCAAGCAACACCCTGGCTCAAAGACAAAGGGATGGGAGTCGTAGCTCAGTGTGAAGGCTCTGGGTTCAATCCCCAGTACGGGGGTGGGGGGGGGCCACAAACAACTGTCCATATTCTGTCATCAGTATGAAAGATGAAACATACAGCCAAAGTATCAGTGTACAGGAGAGAAAAAGAAAGTTGTCCAGGCTCCCTCCCTTAAGACAAAGTGGAAACTAATTTGGACACTCAAAGAAAAAAAAAAAAAAAAGACAAGATGTAGGCCAGTGGGAAAGCCCTGGTTCACTTCCTAGTGCCAAAAAAAAAGGAAGCCAGCCCTCTGCCACCTAGGAGAGAGGCTGCCAGATTCAAACCTGCAGGATTCGTGTGACTCCCGCCCTTGCCGGCTGGCACAGGAGGCCAGTTCACATTCACATCCTGGCGTCTGATCAGATGTGCAGTTTTCCTCCCGGGAAGGAAGCTTCCGGGGAACTCTGGAGCCAGGGCCCTGCTCTGTGGACCTCGGGAGAACAGGGCGAGCTGGGCGGGGCGCGGCGGGAGGGGAGTGACAAGCCCTGAGAGCCTCGGCGGGCAGGGTCGGATGTGGAGGTCGGGGAAGGAGGCCCCAGTAAATTACCCCTGTGCTGCCGCTGGACCCCTCCCTCCAGCCGCGTTAGTCCCACCTTCCCGGAGCTCCGGGCTGCTCCTGGCACCACCTGCCGGCACACGCTTGGAAGCTCGGAGGCTGCAGCTGCCTGCGGTTGGCTCTGACTGCGGGGTGGCGTCCGTGGCAACCGCTGCCAGGAGGAGTTCTGCTGTTCGCCGCCAGCCAGTGGCAGCAGGTGTGACAGAGGCAGCCTGCGGCTTCTGAGCCCCGCACCCATTGGACAGGCTCTTGGGTCTTAGCCGCAGTGGGCGGAGCTGCCTCGGCCCTCTCTAGAGAACGCGGTGATGTGGTGTTGGTGTAGGTGACTGGAGGCCAGAGAGGAAATGCTGGTCACCGCAGGGGCCTGACCGCTTTACAGAGGCGCCCGGGACCCTCCTGCTCCTCCCACCCGCACTTCGGTTATTTCAGTGTTCTGAGCCCTGAGCAGGCGGCCTGTGCGGGCGATCCTTTAGCTGCCCTTGGTACGCGCAGCTGCTCTGTGCGAGCTGAACACTTACTAGTTTTACCACTTGGAGTACTCCAGGGAGTGGCTGACGTGGGAAGGGCTAAATGAAGGGCGTTTGGGCAGCTGGGCAACTAGTGCCACCAATTACTTGCTCCCACTGTTTATTCCCATCCTCCTACCCCGTTTCTACGACTTGGAAATGTTGAGGAAGGTGAACAAATTAGTATGTGAAACATGTGAAATGTGAAATCACAAAATGCAAAAGTATGTGGGACTTAGTCACCGGCGATTTTGTGTGTCCGAGACACAAGCAGGTCTTGTGGTTTTTTGTTTACAGTACTGTGGTTGAACCCAGGGTTGCTTTGCCACTGAGCTGCATCCCCAGCCCTTTTTCTTTTTGAGACAGGGTCTCACTAAATGGCTCAGGCTGGCCTCTACCTTGAACCTGAGCCTCCAGAATAGCAGGAATTACAAGCACAACTGTATGCCTTACACAGCTTTTATTTTACCAAACTATATCTTGGTTTTTTTGTTGTTATGGGTTGTTTTGTTTTGTTTTTTGAGACAGAATCTTGCCATGTAATTCAGGCTGATGTTGAACTCACTGTGTAGCTCAGGATGGCCTCAAATTTGCAGCCATCCTCCTGCCTCAACTTCCTGAGTGTTTGGATCACAGGCATGTGCCACTACGCCCATCTGTATCTTGTTTTCTGGTTCTTTTCTCTACCAAGCAATAATACATCCTGAACTGTCAGTAAATACCTTACATCATGGTTCTTATTGCGACCCATTTTCTATCATATTTTTACCAGTTCCTCAGTTGTTGGGTACTAGGATTAGTGAAGTTGTGATCATTACCATTATGTGGCTGCTGTTTTTTGTAGGGGTTGGTTTTGGATTTGGGTTTGGATTTTTTTGTTTATTTGTTTCGTGAGGAAGCTGCTGGGGATCTAACTCAAGGCCCTGTGCTTGCTTGGCAAGCACTCTACCACCGAGCTAAATCCCTAACCTCTTGTTTTTGTTTTTGAGACAGGATCTTAGTGTATAGCCCAGGCTGGCCTTGAACTCGCAGCAGGCCTCCTGCCTCGGCTTCCCAAGTGCTGAGATTTTTGGACATGTGTGTATCTTTGGGACAGTTCACCTGAGGAAGTAGTAGCTAGTCAGAAGCAGCCCTTCCCCTTGCCAGGAGGTCAGGTCCCATCCCGTAGCCGGCACTGCTCTTACGTGCGAAGGATGCGCAGCTCCTCTGCACTGCACGAGACCCTTGACCCCCACTGGGTTCCATCCTCATTCGTGATCCTCCTTTAACCATTTCAACCTTTGTTTCTCCATCTGTGGATGGGGGTGACAGTCCATTTCCAGGCCGGCGAGGAGCCTTGGCAGAGAGGATGTATGTGAAAGTGTGCTGCAGCTAACCATGGACGAGCAGCATAGCTTCCAGCCGCTGTCTGTTGTGAGTTGGGGGAGCACCTGTGTGCTCACCCCTGGACTGCGGTCCCACAGGCAGAGAAACCATCGCCCGAAGTGGGCTGTCCGCTCACCGTGGCCCGTCTGCTTTCAGGAAGAACGCTGTGGAGCTGGAACTCGCCAAATGCAAGATGGACATGATGTCTCTGAACAGCCAGCTGCTGGATGCCATTCAGCAGAAACTGAACCTCTCACAGCAGCTTGAGGCTTGGCAGGTAAGTGAGCCCTGAGACCCAGCACCAGAGACGACTCCCGGCGGAGTGTAGGAGAGTTCCCACTGGAGGGAGGGTCCCGTGTGACAGAGTAAATGGTCCTGTCTGCACCTGGGGAAATCCGGAGCCCGCGTCCCCATGGCCCTGGGGAAGAATACTTAGAGTGCTCTCGAGAATGACAGACTGCAGACTCCGCCTGGGGTCCTCTTCAGCGGGTCATCTGGGCGGGTTGTATAGGAGAGAAAAGCTGCCAACGTGGAGGGGCTTGAAGGCGGTGTGACAACCGGAGAACACTGCCACCCTTCCCTTCCCAAGGCCTGCAGCTTCCTTTTCCACTGAGCGCTGTGCTGGCGCGGGCCCAGGGAAAATGAGTCAGTGTGCTTCTCGGGGCCCAGTGTGGCTCCCTGCTAGGTGGGGGGGCTGCAACTGGCTTTTTGTTAATAGTTTGAAGTCACACAGTGTCAGGATGTGGGTGTAGCCATTAGTGTTTCTCCCTAATAAGTCTTAACCAGACAGGTGAGAAGCCGCCTGCAGCTCTAGGAGGTGAGCCTGACCCTCCCCCCAGGGCCCCAGGGGGCTGGCGCCCGGAGCCCTGGCCACCAGAGCACAGCTCACGGCTCCTTGGCACCTGCCCTGCAGCTGACTGGCCGTGCCCTGCTTACCACCACTGTTGTCTCTCTTCTCTCCTGGCTGCAGTTTGCTTCCTCAGGGCTTTTTACTATCTGGCTCCTTTGGTTTCTGATCTAGTGGCCTTTCTCAGTTCCCGTATCAACAGCTTTAGTTGTACACCCCTCCTGCCTTTGAGGTGAGATTGAGCCCTGCATCCCACCCATCCTCCCCACCCTGCCATCACCGTCCTGCCCTGCCACCTCCCCTTGTGGCCCACCGCATTCTGTGTGCCAGGGCCTGGCATCGTCTCTGTGCAGTGTGACACGTCATCTAGCCTAGGCCTTCCTCCTCCCATACCATCATTTCCCATCAGTTTGGCAGTACTGGCCAAGTACTTACAGGCTGACCCGTCTCTGACAGGCTGACTCTGGTTTCTTGGTGCTACCTTCACATAAATGGATAGTTTTGCCCACAGAATTAGGAGTAGCATATGTGTGTGTCTGTGACGTTTAAAGTATACATCTCATGAGAGCACCTTGACTAACTGATTGCTTAAAGTATAGAAGTGCAGTTTATAATGTGCCAGAAAAATGTTGACAGCTTTGAAAGCATTTCTTCCCTGAAAGACCCTTTAACAGTATTCTCTTGCATTTAATAGCATAGGTTTTATTGAGCATGTCCTGAGACTAGGGGACGTGCCCAGGATTCTACACTGGCACCTTGGAAGTCGGGCCCATGTATGAGTCAGATCTGAGAGACAGGTGGAGAGGGGGCCGGAGGGAAGGGAGAAGGGGAAGACGGGAGGTGCCAGCAGGGACACTGAGTATGATGGACACTGGAGACAGGAGAGGAAGACAGAGATGCAGATCATGAGCAAGGGAAAGAGAGGCCCATACTCACCACCCTCACTACCTGGTGCCAAGGCAAGAAAGTCCTTTCATTTTACCCCGGAACCTGCAAAGGCATTTGAGTGACGCCCGTGAAGGGGAGCCAGAGTGCAACAGGTGGTAGACGACAGGCTGGTCAGGACGTTCCTGGCCTGCTCTGTGAGTGGCCGCTCTGAGCCCGAGTTCATCTGTCCCAGCTGCAGGGAGCCCCCATGGGAACGCAGGCCCCACCATCCCATGCTCGGACACCCACTGCTGACTCCCTCCAGGGTTTGGCAAGAAGCTCGGGGTCTTTACCTGCAAGTCGGCGCAGCGCATCCCAGAGCCCGCTGCTGGGTTCGGGCCTAAAGGCATCAAGCAGATGCCTGTGGCGCTTGCTGTCGGTTCTGCGGGCCCGCTGATAGATTGAGCCAGTAGTTTTCAAGCTTTGTTCATGGAGAGCTCCTTTGTCAAAAGGAATCTTCCACAGAATCAGAATCAGGCGACCAGAATGGAAAGAGAGTGGAGCTGCTGTGTTTTGTATTCATACAAGCCGCCCTGGGAAGTAAAAGGTGCTGTTCTGAAAGATAGGCCAGGGGGTACATTTTCTAGGCACCCCACAAATAGAGTCCAGTCCTACCACAGTGAAGAGGCTAACGGACATGGGTCTGCACTGGTGCAAGACAGCCCCTGAAGATGGTGGCCCCCATGACCTCTGCCGCAGCCAGAGCTTGACAGTGGGCGGTGACAGCAGAGCCCAGGCAGCCTGTCTCCTGCCACATGGGGCTGCACAGGCATCAGCAACTCAGACTGCAGATAATTTGAAGGAACAAAAATGGGCAGAAGGCTCCTGAGGTCAGGCCGTTACACCAGAGAGTTGGCAAGCTGAGGTCACCTTGGGCCTGCTAGGGTGGGGGCAGCAGACTGGACCGCAGGCACCCAGACAAGTGACCAGGAGGCAGGCAAGGCAGCTGGTCACAGGCAAGGCCGAGTGCAGGTGCGGGGCTGCACTGTGGTCTGGACCCTTAGGGACAGACCAGCTGTGCAGGGGGTCAGGGATGTGGGCAGGAGGAAGGACTCTGGCAAAGAGAAGCCAGCTCAAGCCCTGATGAGACCGGGCTGCCCCACCGCTCCTGTGCGCATCCTGGCATCACACCCACACTCCCCTTTCTCGGTCAGGCGGCCCCAGACACTCTCATCTCATCCCCCATCCTCATCTCTCATCCTTCCAGCATTTCCCACTCCCTGCCCAGCTCAGGCCAGGTGGGAGCCCTGCTCAGCACCCCCTCTCCTCCCCTGCAGGACGACATGCACAGGGTCATTGACCGGCAGCTGATGGACACGCACCTGAAGGAACGGAGCCTGCCTGCTGCTGCCTTCTCCAGGGGCCACAGTGTGGGGCGGGGGGCCGAGCCCAGCACCACGGAGGGAAAACGGCTCTTCTCGTTCTTCAGGAAAATTTAAGTTGGGAGGAGTCGGGCCCAGAGGACGGGTGGATGCTGGAGGCGGCTGCAGAGGCAGTGTGAGCGAGGGCCTCCAGTGGCCTGGCTGGGCACCGCACTGCCCACCTGCCCGCCTGCACTAGGGCACAGTTGGTCGAGGAGCGTCTGAGCCTTTTGGTCAGTGCAGATGGAGACCAAGAGGTAGGGGCCTACCTTGACCTCTGAAAACTAGTGTCAGCAGAGGGACAGGCGGGCACCCTGTCTCCACTGCCCAGCCAAGCCTCAGCCTGGGTTTCCCCAGAATCCTGTTACTGAGCAGGGCTCAGGCCACTTCCCAGAGCGGCCCCTTGGTTGCTGATCACAAGCTACCCCCCAGGCACTGCTGCCTCCTGTTTCAGAAAACAGGATGGAAGAAATGGAGGCCTTCATCTGCATGTCTCAGGAGGCCTGAGCCCCAGGAACCCAGTCCTGTGGGACAGCAGGCCCAGGCCTAAGCCTCCATTCCTGCCCAGCCACTGGCCCAGAGTGAAGGGGAGACAAGCCCGTCCCCCCAGTGCATGCACCTCTGCGGTAGTCCTCAGTGGGCAGGAGGCCCAGCCTGTGGCCATGGGGCCCAAGAGCTCGGGTGTCTCCAAGCTCCCCTGAGGCCATCCTGAGCCCCAGGGAGGAAGGAGGGCCCATCCCCTGGCCACCACCACTCTCCTCATCCTCCCCAAGAGCAGCCCTTTCCCCTTACAAGGCCTGGGTCAGAGTTCTTGCTGGTCCTCTACAGGCTTTAGCCATCCAGCCCTTTCCCCTTCGTGGGGCCAGGCCTGGGAGGGGGCCCATTTTCCTCCCACAGCCCCCTCCCCACCAAATACAATTTCTTGGTCCAGCCTAGCAAGTCAAGGCCACATAATGGCCTCAGAGAGGTCTAGTCAGCCACCCCCACTTCAAAGGCAGTGTTGGCACCACGGGGTGGATGGGGGGAGGCTACTGGGAGCCTCCAGATACTGCCCATCAGGCCTGCAGAGGGACAAGGCCTGCAGCCTGCTGCTTCTGCTGCTTCCGCAGCAGCCACCCCACATCTCTGCTGAGGCCCCGACTCCGAGGCCCCACGGGCCCAGCCAGCCCGCAGCTGCTTCCCACCGATTCAGCCTCCCTCACGGGATAAGCACAGCAGGGATGAGCGGAAAGAATGTACCTATAGATATGTACATATCACAGTGCTGTAATTTTGTATGTAGCAATCATGTAAATACATGTATGGATTTTATAATATACATATATAAATCTATAAAGGCATATTTTTAGAAAAACAGCGCACCACTGCTTCTTTTGAAAATAGTCTGAATAATAATAAAATGATTTCTACAGAGCTCCCTGCCTCAGTCATTGGATGTGTGGGGGTTGCTTGGTCCAGATGCAGCTGGCCCGTCAGAACCGGCGCCGGCAGCCGAGGCGGGAGTGGTAGTAGGCCCTGCACCAGGAGGCGCCTTCTACTCTGGTGCCCAATGAACCTGGCCAGGGCTGGGAGCAGGGCCTGGAGCTTGGCAGAAACTTTCAGCCAAAAAGAAATCCCTCTAGGCAAAAGCTTCCACCGTGTCCTTCCAGCAAGCAGAGGATAAACAAAGAGGCTCCCCTGGCATCATCCCACATGTGCTTCCTGCCAGTGTTATCAGTCTGAAGGGGAAACGTGACCTGGACCAACCACCCAAAAAGAAAATGGCCTCTGAAGGTGTCCCAGGTCCCACTAGGCACTTGTGCAAGACTTAGGCCAAGACCCAGAGCACAGCTAGAGGGAGCGCAGACAAACCCTAAAAGAAAACTTGGCAGCATGAACCTTTATTTTTAGTATTTTTTTAAAAAGCATAATTAGAAACTTTCAATACAGAAATAATCCTAGCTAACCATTTAAAAGTTTTGACAGGAATTTCACATCAGGTACGCCAGGATGTCAGTCTAGCCCTGAGCCCCCACCCCCGCCCAGTGCCCCCCCCCCCCCGCCCAATTCATGCGTGGAACACTCAGTAGGACAGACT
>PVJO010002718.1:35892-82882 GCA_004026905.1 Hystrix cristata | reverse complement strand
CCCTGCGACCACAGGAGCCTTGAGCTGTGCACCACCACACACGCCCCTGGTCAGCCAGGACAGCCCTGAGGACGGACCCCTGCTTCTGCTCCTGGCGCCTCCGGGGCACCCGCCTCGGGCCCACAGCACCCCAACCCTGACCGGCTCAAAGCGAAGGCCTACCACAGAACCCTGGCTTGTGACGGTTTGGACATGTGGAGAGACAGTGAGAAGAAACCCCGTTTTTATTGATTAAAAACCCATCCACAGTGTTAACAAGGAAAATCTGCAGTGTGATCTGTGATGTGATTGTCCAATCAGGGCTTTGCCTGGAAATCACCCAGGAAAAGAAATCTAATAAAATACATCATGATGTTGAAGTAACTTCTTCCCAGGTTACGTGATCCTTTTGGGGAAAACGGGAATGAAGTACCTCAGGGAAGGAGGGGAACAGTAATCAAATACAGATGACCCTGGTTTTTCCTCCAAGGGACTGGGGTACATCCAAACTGAGCTGTCCCCAGCCCCACTGCCACTTCACCCACTCGGAAGTCCTCCTACCACCTTCGTACTAAATGAGTTGTGTCAGTGAGCCAAGGCCGCCCATCCAGCTCAGAGGCGTCACCCCCACTGTCCAGCAGCCCCAGCACCCGCCCTCAATGTCCAGGGGTACACAGTGCCACGCTGTGGACTTGAACCCCAGTGGGAGGGCCTGGAGGGCCAACACGCACAAGAGTGCAAATCCCCAGTTCCCAAGGGCCAGAGACCCAGCCCCGCAATGACAGGAAGCAATTCATTTTTTGTAAAAACACTGTACCCAAAGTAGGGTGGCTGCAACTTTTGTTGCTGTGCCAGTCAAACCTCAGGGAAAGAAAATAATGGTGAGGAACTTAATTCATTTGATTTGGCTTGATTTTCCTTATCTGTTAAGATAATGTTCCCCTAGCCTCTGGCAAGCCCCACTTCTGCACAAATACACCCCTAACTTTCTGCTGGAACTGAAACAAGTCGGTAAGTTAGAAGCCACAGCTCCCCTGGGTTTGTAGCAGAGGTCTCTAGGAGGCAGGACAAGAAACCTGCTGGCCAAAGGGTAGGACCCACTTCCTATGTGGGACCGAAGGCCTGGAGCCAGCAGAGACCAAGAACTGCCCCAAGGCCAGGTTTCCCCAGCTCCCAGAACAACTGTGGGGGCAGGAGGACGGGCACAGGCCCTGGAGAGGGCTCAACCCTGCATGCCAGGGACTGAAGCTGACAGCCTGCAGGAAACTGAGCAACATGGAGCCCGCTCCTGTCCCAGGCCAGCCCAAGATGCGCTAGAACATAACACCGTCTCTTCCGGAAGCTGCTGGCCACAAGGTGGGATGGGAAGGCCAGGGGAGGGTCTGTTGCAGCAGGCTGGCATTAAGGAGGCAAAAGCCAGAGTAGGACGAGGGTGTGCAGCTGGTTAAAGCAATATACACTATGTACAAACTGGTTAATCAGTCCGCTCCGCTGGCAGCATCCTCGCCAGGTCCAGGCGCCTCGGCAGGGAGGAGGGCACCAGTTCGGGAAGGGCGGGCTCCTCCAACACCTTCTTGGCACTCGGGGGGGATGGGAGAGGAAGTGCCGATGGCGCCTCCCAATACAAAAACGTGGAGAGAATTCTTTAAATAACGGCACAAAACTGAGACTGTCCCCCGAGGAGCCCCCTTGGGTCTCGGGCTGGGGAGGGACCGCAGTGCAGTCTCTGCAGTGGACTGGGGCATTAGCAGCAGCGTTTCTTTCGTTTACTGTTCTTCGTGAGCTTCACCACATCGTTCTGTTGCTGCTGCTGCTGTTTCGCCAAGTTGTCTTTCTTTGCTCGCAGAACCAGCTCTGTGATACAGTTGAACATCTGGAGAGACGACACAGCAGAGCTGCCTCAGACCAGCGGGGAGGACCCGCTGGCCAGCGCGCCCGCCTCCCCAGCCAGCCCTGTTTCTACCTGCGAAGCGCTGCGTCCGTGTCTCCTCAGAACCTTTCCAGGAGGAGGTGGTGAAGTATTTAAAGGGAACAACATTAAAGACCCATGAGCTGCGTGACTTGGGGAAGTCAATCTCTCAGGGGTTTTCCCATCTTTTTTTAGTAGAGTAAGAACCCCTTTTCCTCGGCTGGACTCTTCTGGCAAGACAGACAGAGGCGGCCTGCTCTGTGGGCAGGCAGGAGTGGGCCGCAGCCTGCCCACCACAGGCCACCTCACTACACCTGGGGCCTGGACAGACGTAGAACCTCTCCTGGCTACCTAACATCCTTCCCATGCCAGCACCCAGCAAAGCTCCACCTTCCATTCCACAGTCCCCCCTACTCCACTCAGACAAGCAAGTAACAGCAACTGCAGTGGGGGAGCAGAGACATAAAGGAGCACAGCCAAAATGTCCTAAGCACGCACTGTGTGCCAAGCGCCTGATTTACTTCATCTCAATCCTCGAAACTAGGAAGGTGGGGACTCTGACTCCCCTAAATCTGCAGATGAACAAATAAAGCCAAGCGAGGGTGAGACCAGGATTTGGACCCTGGCCTGACTTGGAGAAGCCCATGTCCCCTTATATGGTGCAGTCTGACTTCCCCAGGGCCTCTGGACTCTGCACATGGGAAGGTAGGACACCGCAAAGGCCAGCAAGTGGGGCTGGGACAGATCGAAGCTGACTCAGCCCCTTACTAGTTGAGTGATATTCCTGAAACTATGAAACACTTAGAATCTCAGCTGCCCTGCTTCAGAGGACTACTGATACCCGAGCTAAGACACAACAGGCACTTAAGATGTGCTCATCACTATATTTTCTGTTGTTCACGCTCATGCCCTGGGCAGACTAGGAGTGGAGTGAGGACTGTGGTGGTGAAGCAGGGCCAGTAGCAGCTGGGAAGCATGTGGCCCACTGCTGCCCACTGGGCTTTGCCCAGGTCTCACCTCTTCCACGTTGACATTCTCCTTGGCACTGGTCTCAAACAGCTGGATCCCCATCTGCCCGGCAAATTTATAGGCATCTTCTGTCTCCACCACCTTCCGCTCAGGGTCATCGTTCTTATTGCCCACTTCAAGGTAGAACACAGTCAGCCGGCCCTTCAGAGGCACCCTGCTGCCCTCAATCCGACTGGCCCCACCCTCGGAGCCCAGCCTCACCTAGTATTCGGCACACATCATCACAGTTCTGGTTGATTTCGTGAAGCCACCGCTTGACATTGACAAAGGACTCGGCGCTGGTGACGTCGTACACCACAATAACCCCGTGGGTCCCGCGGTAGTACCTGTGAGGGGCAGGGTATGCGGCAGGCTTTAGCCCAGGGCAGGAGCAGGCTGTCCCGACACAGAGCAGGACAGCAGGCTGGGGAAGCTGAGGGGACTACGGCGGCAGACCAGGTCTGAGGAGTCACCCCCGGTGATTCGGGGTCTGCCACCAACTGGAAACTCTTTGAAGTTCTCATTTCATTTTTAGAATTCAGGCAATTTTTACATCACATCACTATCTTTGTTTAAACACTCAAAAATGTTTCTCTCCTCAAATCTGATTTAGTAATATAACCATTCCAAGAAGCTGCACCACTCGTGAAGGCCTGGCAGTCTACATCCTTCCACCAGGGGCAGGTGGCGCGTTCCTTCCCGCTACTCTTGGCTCATCCGAGCCAGCAAAAGGGACAGCATGGAGGCTGCGTGGACACCCAGCCTGCCTAGAAGAAGGACCCAGCTACACCACCATACAAACACGCAGACGCAGACCAGCCAGGTCTGCCAGAAGGGGGGGTGTCAGACGTTCCTCCCCAGACACCTGGCACCCAGAGCTCCAGCCTGGACTTCCCCATTGAGCCTGATGCTTCAGGGCGCAGACAAAGGACATCGGCCACAGGAGGAACAGGAGGATGAGGGCCTCACGCTTCCCTGACACCCTTCACAGAGCCAGGCAGCACCCCTGTCCTGACACTTGTGTAACCCCCAGTGCTGTCCCTATTATGCCCAGGATGCAAACCGGAGGGGACAGGCTGCTTCGTCCCAACCTTCAGGCCACCGCCTACCCAGCCCTGCGCCCACTCCCACAGTGCACGCGGAAAGCAGCTCCTCCCTGAGCCCTGGTTCTAAGGCAGCTCAGGGAACCCCTGGCTGAGCAAGGACGCACCTGCTGGGCTGGTAGGTGCTGCTCAGTCTGCATCTGCCTGCCTGCCTGCCAGCTCTATGGCCAGTGCTACACATCAGGGCTGAGCTGAGGACAGAGATCAATCCTGGCTCCATCTACAAAAGGTTGTGGACTTTACAAAGATTACTGCTTTCACCTCACCACACTTCAGTTCCTCAACTATAAAACAGGGAAACAATCACCTAACCCTTGGAGTGGTTGTGAAGAATGAGAAAGACAGCACTAGTCACCACAAGGGCTGGGAGCAGTATAGTCTATGTGGGTGTCCTTGATTAGCACTTTTAATGTTCCTTCCATGACAATGTGGGATCACAGAGGTATCAGGAAACCAAGAGGCAGCAGGCAGGGCAGCCCTGCAGGCTGGAGTGAGGGGAGTAAGAGAGCCACTGCTTCATTCTGGGGTCCTGTCTGACCTGTCCAGAATCACTCCTCCCTCTACACACAGAGACCTCCTCCCAGAGCCTCTTCTGCCCACAGGTATACCCCAGGGAAGCAGCTCTTGGGCTTGGGGAACCTAACAATTCCACTGTCCTGGCTCTGGGCTCAGAACAGGCCTGAGCCCAGGCCCTGCCCCTGGCTCTCAGCACATCAAGCAGCATGGTGGACGCAGCCAGGGCAGGTGTGGGAATGTGTACTGAGAACCACGAGGACAGGAGGACAGAGGACAGACGACTGTCACCTGCAAGCAAAGGAAATGCAAGCAGCAAAATGCCCCTGCCTCCTCTGCTTTGGTGAGGATGACTAAAGATACCAAAAAATGCCTCCAGCCATGGCCCTGGCACAAGGCCTCCACTCCTCCCCCAGAACCTCCGCCTGCTCTGGGGCCCAGGAGGGGCTGAGCCTGAGAGCAGAGCTCTAGTCGGCATGAGGTCGCACCCACTCTGGAGAGGGGCACCAGCACTTCTGAGCTTCCCCTTCCCAGCAGAAAGCACTTTCATCCACCACGACTTTGCTTTCAGCCAGGTATGGCGCCAGGAGGCTGCCCTTCTCTGCCATCCCAAACCCCCAGCTGGTTTTAACCCCAGGAAGGAGGCCCTCTGCCCTGGCCCCAGTGCACAGGGTGGCGAGAGCAGTACCGACCTGTAGGGACCTGAGCTTGGCATCAGACAGAACTCAGTTCTGATCCTGACTAAGCAACCAAGTTACTCATTTTGCCCTCTCTGGGCCTTTTTCTTTCTTTCTTTCTTTCTTTTTTTTTGTGGGTGGAGGTGGTGCTGGGGATTGAACTCAGGGCCTTGTGCTTGCTAGGCAAGTGCTCTGCCACTGAGCTAAATCCCCAGCCCCTCTGGGCCTATTTTCTCAGCCATAAAACAGAGATAATCACAAGACTCTGTAGATGGGATTAGATGAAATAAAGTAAGTGATGTCTTTAGTGACAGTCCAGGTGGAATAAGGAAGTGTGGGGTCAGCGGCCAGTGATGACCTCGCCCTCCTACAAGGACTCCTGCTCAGGCCTACCTGAAGCTCTAAGGTGTCAGTCCTACCCCAAGGAGCCTGGCCCCTACCTCTCTCCTCCGGTCTGCACTGGCACCTGCTGAGACACCCAGGGCCTGAGTCCTCACCCAGGGAGCTTGGAGCACTGTGCTCAGGCAGTGCCAGCATACGAGGAGCCCTGGGATCCACCACACAACCGCCTGCCCAGTAGCATGGTCTGTCTACATATCAGCCTGGCCCTCCTCCCTGCCAGCCAGCAGCCCCGATCCCCACACTCCTCGCCACCATGAGGGTGATCAGAGGATGCCGAGGAGCCCAAGACGGGCACAGCTGGGCTCCACCCCGACTCCATGCCGCAGGGAGAACAGGGGTCCTTGGCAGGGAAACTTCCCTATCAACCCAAACGAGGTGCTCTGGAGGAAGACGAAGGAGGTGTCCACACCTCTGTGCAGCAGACCACTTCTCAGAAGCACCCTCACCTGTCAAACGGGGTAAGAGGACCTCTGAGCACAGAGCTACATGAGAGTTCTCCAAAAAGCAAAGGACCCAAAGCAGAGGACTCATACACACCGCTCGGCATTCACTCCTAAAGATAAGGGCTGGGAGTGTGCCAAATAAAACCTCTCCTCCTTAAAAAAAAAGATAAGCTCTGGAGACATAGTGGCAAAGCAGCTGCCTAGCATGCATGAAGCCCTAGGTTCAATCCCTATCACCGCAAATACATAGTCCTAAAGATAAATCCTCTGTGAAGCAGGAGCACAGAGAGTTTAGGCAACTTGCTTAAGGACAAAGAGCAGAAGAGAAATTTAAATCCCAAACTGTCTGCCTTCAAACCATGCTCTTTCCATTAACAGCCTAGGAACCAAGGGCCACTCTCAGGACTCAGAGCAGGAGCTGGGTTTCCTCCAGCGTGTAGCTAAGAACACAAAGGTGCTGCAGCAGCAAAGGAACAACTTCACGAGGCAGAGGAAGGGCCTCCCACATAGCCACGTTCCTCCTAGGCCTCTGGAGAGCCACCTCTGAGGAGTCAGGACGGCTGACAGATGGGACACCTGCCAAGATAGACTGTCACTGCCTTGGGCAGGGCACATCATACCTGAGGAGGCAAATGCAACTGCTATTTCCACGTTAAGGTAAAAAAGCGGCCAGTAAGAGGGTAAGGCTGAGTGCCCAAGGACAGGCACATGGACACCGTCCTGCCAGACACCAGAGCATCGGACAGAGCACATCCCCACCTCCTCTCACATTTTCAGGAACAGGAAGGGCACAACCAAACCCCACCCACCGAGGCCCAGCAACAGCTCACTTCCTGACAGCCTTGGGGACTCACCCAGTGACATTTTCATCGTGACCAGCACGGTCACTCAACTTCATGCCAACAAACACTCAAGGCCAGGGGTTCAAGTGGAAGTAAGGCGGGCCCAGACTCACGTGGAGGTGATGGTGCGAAAGCGCTCCTGCCCTGCTGTGTCCCAGATCTGCAGCTTCACTTTCTCCCCGTTGATCTCCACCGTCCGAATCTTGAAATCTACTCCAATGGTGGTGATGTAGCTGCCTGCAGACAGCCGGCACATCAGCAAGGTCCAGCAGGGAGCTCCAGTCACGCTCCATGCCCCCAACTGCACACAGCAGACCTTCAGGCTCTCTGACCCCTCCCCGCACGTGCTCCACACCATCCGGGCCCCAGAACACTGCCCCTAACGAGGAAGACACAGACTGCCATGACGGCGCCCACAATGGAGGTGGGATAGGACACAATGAACAGGTAATGATATCAAGGTGATAAAGGCTACAACGGAAATAAAACAAGGGATATGACTGGGGAAGAGGGACAGCTCTGTCAGAATGGCCAAAGTGAGGAACATGTCAGCTGTGACCTGAGAATGGGTCAGATCCAGGTTTCTTCTCTATTCCACTCAAAAAAATTTTAGGACTTGGGGATTCAGCTCAGTGGCAGAGCACTTACCTAGCAAGTACAAGACCCTGAGTTCGATACCCTAACTCCCCCCCCCCGAAAAAATTGTAATGACCCACAAAATTGACTTCCTAACACACAAACTGGACCAGACCTGCAGTCTGAAAAATGCTCCAGGAGCCAGGTGTGGTGGCGCACGCCTGTAATCCCAGCACTCAAGAGGCTGAGGCAGGAGGATTGCCATGAGTTCAAGGCCAGCCTCAACTACAGTAAGCTCATAAGCCAGCCTGAACTACAAAGCGAGACCCTGTCTCAAAGTACACAAAAACACTGCTCCAGGTAGAGGAGACAGCAGCAAAATGTAGCAATGGTATATGTGAGGTCCTTATGAGGTCAAGCCCAAGGTGGGAGGCAGGTAGAGAGTCAAAGCCAAATCTTCAGGCCTTTGTCATTTTCAAGAACTTGGACTTGTGGGTCATGGGGATGCAGTGAGGATTTTAATCAGTGGTGTGAGCTGCATTTTAAATGGGTCTCTTGGGGCCCTTGTGTGGAAAGATGGATTTGAGGAGAAAGTCTGGCAACAGCCCAGTCCAGGCTTACAAAGGCCACTAAGAAAAACAGGTTCTCACTCCATGCAGCGCTCACCACATAACATCCCGCAGGAGACCACACACAAAAGACCATGCAGAGTGTGGCAAGTATATAAGAAAAGTCAAGGCAGGGTGGGGAGCAAAAGAGGCTTGGGGTAGGGGAGGAAGTCACGATTTGAGCTTAGTTTAAAAGAACAGGTAAGATTTTCAAAGGCTAAGATCAGGCAGGGAAAAGACATCCCACACAGAGGCCAAAGCCCAACCAGAAGTCATCCAAAAACCAAGCCAGCACCTGGTGCTCCTCCTGTCCTTGACAATGCCCAGGAGCGCGGGCCAGCGCCTCACAGTTAGCCACTCAATAAATGGCTGCCAGCTGAGTGAATGAGCAAGCGCACAAATGAAAAAACAAACACAAAAAACAAAATGAATGAGCAGGCACTATGAGGAAGAAAGCTGGGAATAAATTACAGCCAGGATGATTCTGTTCCCCATAGGACACTCCCCCACCTCATAGGACACTTGGCAAAGTCTGAAAACATTTTTGGTTTGTCACACTGTTGTTAGCATCCAGTGGTTAGATCTAACCCAGGTATATGGTGCAACATCTTTCAACACACAGGACAGCCCACAACACGAAATGAGAGGGTCCATGTGTCCACAGTGCTGAAGCAGAAAGACCTTGCTGTAAACTGTGCTCAGGTGATAGAGGACTACCAAGGTTTTTGAACTGAGGAAACACCCTGCCCGAGACATGCGTCAACAAGAGGAACCCTGTGGGACAGGGTGGATAGGAACTGCCAATAATGCTTCCAACTAGAACCAATGAAGTAAGACACTGGTAGTAGATACAGAAAGGAGAGGCTGCAAAAGAGGGTCCCCTAAGAGTTGAAAGCTGATTAGACAGGAAGTTACACCAATATTAAGGAGGAAGAGGGATGTTTTCCAGCATAAGTAAAGGCTGCCCAGTAGTTAACATTCGTGAACAGAAGAGCAACCAGTGGTATTTACTGAGTGACTAGATTCCAGGCACTGTAACATGTGGTATCGCAGGTGATCCTGCAACAGTCGTGGCAAAGGGACAATCATGATTCTTCCTTTACACCCAAGCTGAGGCTCAGTCACCACTTCACGGTCACAGAGACGTCACCTCTTCCCAACACTCCCACACCTGCAGAGCTACAGAGCTGGTGCTAAGAGAGGAAAGAGCAAAACCCAGTTCTCCACTGAGAGAGCCAACTGGCCGCATAATCACTCCCTAAGCGCCTCTTGCCCCTCAAACACATCAGAGGGAATTCCCCACAAGACAGTTACGCTTCAGTCCATCAGAGAGGCTGACCCAACCTGAAGCCCCACAATAAACATGATGCATTTAACAAACATGAACGCATTCAACTTTACCAGTCATCAGGGAAACAGATTTAACCAAGACAGCACTTTCTGCCATTAGCTTAGCAAAAATGAAACAACGATCAGCATTGAAAAGGGGCACCTTCAACCCCTTTGGTAGGAGGGTACATTAAATTTCCTTGGCCTCTTTGAAAGACGAGTTAATGGAACCCAGGAAAATTTTAAAAGGTACAGGCCCTCTGACCCAGTAACCCCACTCCTATGGAATTGCATGTACCAGAGTAAACGCACAATGTATTCCAGTAATGCAGGATCACTTGAAACAGAAACCACACACGTAACAAGAGCATTGTTAATGAATTATGGCACATCCATGCAGAGCACAGCAAGCTGCACAACCACTAAATAGGACCAGAGAGGGCTGCAGATAACAACAGGGACGCATGCATCTGGCTCCAGTGCTGGTAACTATGGCACGTATGTCACAGCAAGCTGTCTGTACCAAGGAAAGCTCTAAAGGGTTCGCCAGCACTGATGATAGACTAAAAGAAGGGCAAGTTTCTAAACAGCAGGTGGGGTCAGAAAAAAAGTCAAAAGGTACACCCCACACGGAACAGAGGCTCCCAGGGCAGCAAAGGGCAGGTGCAGGGACGACTGTCGTTCCTGTTATTGACATCTTCCTGCTGGAAATGTTATACAAGCGTGTACTAGCTAATAATTTTTTTTTAGGTGCTGGGCAATCGAACTCAGGCCCTTGTGCTTGCAAGGCAAGCACTCTAACCACTGAGCTAAATCCCCAGCCCTCTAGTAATATTTTTAAACTTTGTTTTAAATGGTGGACCCAAGACACTCCTGGGAAGGGAAATGATGAGGGCTAAAGGACTTTTCTGAACAAGATGGACTGACACAGAACACACAGGCTTTGGTATTAGGCATGAACTGAGGCCTGTAAATGTTAGGCAAGCATTCTACCATCGAGCTACAGCCCCAGCCCTTGTTTCATTTTTGACACATGGTCTTGCTAAGTTGTGCAGGGTGCAGTCAAACTTGGGATCCTCCTGCCTCAGCCTCCCAAGGAGCTGGAACTACAGGTATGTACCAACATGCCAGGCTAGACAGAGGGTTCTGACGTAAGTGTCCCACCCTCTTTTTCCCTCCCCCAGCAGCCAGAAGAATAAAGTTCCCTACATAGAGAAGAACAAGTGTTTTCTAATGCTGGGAGTAGATATTTCAAAACTGAAACACCAGGGCTGGGGATTTAGTTCAGTAGTTAGAGTGCTCACTTTGCAGGCAGAAGGCCCTGAGTTCAATCCCCAGCACCAAAAAAAAAGAAAACTGAAACACCAGGCAAAGACTCACCTGAGAAAGTGTTGTCTGCAAATCGTAACAGTAAACTGCTCTTGCCCACACCTGCAGGAGAGAAAGCACTGAGATAAGCAAGCTAGTGGGTCCCTTCCTCCAGCCCCATCCTTCCTCAATGAGATACTGCCCGAGTCCCAGCTCTTAAGAAGCTCAGCGGGGCCAGGTCTCTTCTCAAGGCCACTTCCTGTCCCCTCAACCAGCCAGACACCAAGAATGAATCTTCCAGTCCCCTCACCTCCTTCATCCTCATATAAGACCAGCAGCTCCTAAATTCCCCGGCCCTGCACTAAGGGCTCCCCTGGCACCCCAGAGGGAGATACCAGACAACAATGACAAGCAGGAGGAAGGACAACCACGTGAGACTGGCCCCCCAGCTGCATCCAAAACATGGTCCCTAGAAAACCTCACGCCACACATGGAGTTTCAGTTTTCTTTTTTGTTGTTCTTTTTTTTTAAATTAGTACATGAATATATTCATCACCGAGAGGTAGTATGTATACGTATCGCATCTTATTCCTTGCAGCTTCAGTTTTCAAGTAGCTTGAAAAGAGGAACTGTAGAGCTATAAAGAATCCCTAAAATCATCATGGCTATTCTCCAGGTGAGGAAACTTTTCCTATTTTTTTTTTTTTAATGGTGCTGGGGATCGAACTCAGGGCCTTGTGCTTGCAAGGCAAGCACTCTAACCACTTAGCTAAATCCCCAGCCCCAGGTGAGGAAACCGAGCTCCTTATGGCTTGACCCAAGTGTCAGTGCTGGCTGGGTGGGGGCAAGTGCCAGACACCCATCAGGCTACCAGCCTACATGCTCTCAGACCACTGCATTTTAGCACAGCAGCTCCTGGCTACTTCATCCACGAACAGGTGAATGGTCATAAGCTTTGCTTCCTCCTTGACCTCAACACACAGGAACTCTGGCCTGTCAAGTCATCTACCTGTCCCATGTCCTCCTGTCCCACCTCTGACCCCACCACCCCTACCACCCTACCATTCCACCACCCAGCTGAACTAATCAACCTCTCAAGGAAAGAATTAGCATGCATAAGTTCTGCTGCATGGCAGGCACTCTGATACACCCAGAATTAACTACATGTCTTAAGATGAGGTGGCTGTGGCTTCAAGAATCTGAGCAGCTGACCTAAGATCCCTCCTCCATAGGAAGTCACAGAGCTGAGATCCGAATCCAGGGCTCTAAAGCACCACCCAACACAGTGATGTGTGTGGTAGTGTGCGCCTGTAATTCCAGCATTAGGGAAGCTGAAGCATGAGGATCTACTTGAGTTCAAGACCAGTCTCAAGAAACCAAGAAAAAAGAGAGAGGGAGAGAGGGAGAGAAGCTCCCAGTAGCTACTGCTAGAAAAGTCTTGCACCTGCCTCAGGAAAGAGAATAAAGCAGCCACACGGGGCTTCCACATCTCACCCGTTAGATTTTTTTTCCATTTTTATTAGTTGGTAAGTTTCTAGTTCATTTTCCTGCCTTTTCAGTATTTCCTTTTGTAAAGATGAGGTTTTTGATGGAAATGACATTAAAGCTATAAGATGTTAACCTAGGATTTCATAAATGTCCCACAACTACGGACATGCAAACATGTGCCTATTTGTAGAAGCAGCCCAGAGCTTTAATCTGATTCTCAAAAAGGGCACTGCTTCACCCCCACCCCCCAAGTAACCAAAGCTGTAAACCACTGCTGCAGACTGAGCGCACTCCAACACCCGACATCCTCCCTGGGCTGTCCCCTCTAAGGATCACTTCTGGGGACTTCACTCAATGAGTTGTCCAGGAAGCCCAGAAGAACTTGTTTCTCTGCATACACTTGGATCCTACCTTCCCAACGAAGGGCTGGGGGCGAGGCTCTCCGAGCAGATGGCACCTGTTGTTCAGCCCCAGGCCCGCGGCACTCTTGCTCAGCACCACTTCCTCATTGCTCTGCCGTGAGGCTTCCTGCTAAGCCTAAGGAGAGCCCAAGTTCTGGGCTGGGTCCTCAGAGCATTCTGCCCAACATCAACACCCCACTGGCCCTGCTGCCTCCCTGCTTCCTCTTGGAGCCTTCAGGGTCTAGCTTACTCAGCTAAAAGCTCGTGTCTGGGCCACTAGGCTGTGAGATCCTCTGGGATGCAGACCTTGCCTCACTTACCCTGTACATTCACAGTGCTGTAAGCTGGGCCCAGCACTTAAGCACATCATTTATGACGGAATACATGCCAGCCTCACCGAGAGCTATACTACCTAATGCTATTACTGAAGCATTACCAAAAGCCAAAACAGTAGTTTTCAAATAGGGGAAGGGGAGGCGCCACCACCTTTTATTTAAAATAACTTTATCCAACTTCCATATATGTACAACAGACAAGGGAGAGGTGCTCTCTGCAGTGACACAGCAGCTTCTGACAACTGTGCGAACTAGGGCAAGCCCCTCTATTTATCCTCAAATTCCTCTGCTAGGGCAGCTAAAACCACTAACTGCACTACAGTCACCTCAAGGATCACAGCTTTGGACCCGACCCCAACCTCTTGACATTGCTCTCCCTCTGAGAGAAAGAGAAACCCACTCAGACATGCCATCCTCCAAGACACTTCCTTGGAAAACGCACTGCTATCACTTGCCCTACAACACTAGCCTAAAGAAGCAGAGGTTACCAATCTATATTCACCAGAATAACGATGGCTGGCCCAAGGGATACAGATGAAGCGTTGTTACAAATCAAATCCAATGTCAGAAGAACATAAGAGACAGTGTAGAACAACAGGGATAAAGAAGAGATGCAAAAGCTAAGGAAATATAGTCCAGAAGCATGTACAATATGGCAGAGTGGGAAGAAGAGCTCTAGATTTATAAAGCAAGAAACTAACATCTATCAAAGGCCTACTGTTTGCCAGCCCCACACCAGCTGCTCTCACATATATTATCATAGATGTGCATCAACTCTCGACTTTGCTTCTGATGAACTGTGTGATTTGGGGCAAGCCAATCACCTCCTCTGAGCCTTAGTTTCCCTATTTGACAAACCACACAGGCAATGGGTAAGAATCAGATGAGTGTCTATGAAATCATTTGATGTTCCTTAGGGAGGCACACATGCGAGGATCCCAGAGGGATGATGTCAGGCTCCCCACTCAACTTACTCTGAACTCCCATGGCTACCATCTCCCAGTCTTGAAAGCGTGTGGCTTTAAGTATCAGCTTACTGTCAGGAGAAATCAAACAGCAGCAAAGTAATCTACCTCCTCTCCACAATCCAGGCCTGCATGTTCAGACTGAACTAGGAGCCAGACCACATAAATCTTGACCCAATGAGTCTTCCTCCACACCTGACTTCTGAGTGAAAAATCAATACACCATGCAAAATGCACCGAGAAAGCAGGCCAAAACCATTCCCTGGGTTTTACAGGGAAGAAAAGCCAACAAACTGCTGGGTTTAGGCCTTTCACTTTTGGATATCAGTGCTCAGGGACCAGATGGCTTGCAGAGGGATAGAGAAGATCTCTGACCACAGTGTACAGACTTTTAACTCCAAAAGGAGAGAAATCTCCCTGGTGCCAGCCACTCAGAACCAAGGCCAGAATGGAACGCAAATCCTGTAAAGGTACAAGCCTCAGGACCCCAGGAGTGCCAAAGGCCATGTCTAAGTGCAAGACTACACAGCTCGTCTGGTTTTCTTTCATTCAAACCACAACCAATCAATCCTCCACCTTTCTAACCCTTTCCCAACCACAGTTACTCTTCCATGTCATTGGTTGGCCCCTAACTTTTCCTCTTACATCTCCCCTCCAACAGCAACCACGGAAACCTCAGCCATCGTCCACCTGATCCAAACCGCCAACCACATCCCAATCCAGCTTTCCAAGTAAGACCAAACACTACCCACATCCATGACTTATCTATGAAACTGTCACCCACCACTCCTATACTCTGGGTCTCACAAGGAATTTGGGCCCCTCTTCCTTTAACAATCTATGGCCACTAGAACCAACCTGGACTCTGTCTCCAGTCACATCACCCTCTTCTCCACTCAACTCAGGCCTGGTCTATAAACTTAGCTGTACCCAAGCCTCTTTCCTCAACATCATATAATCCCAGCACCTCAGCTATGTTCCTATAAACCTTCTGGGGCCTGCCTCCCTGACCTCTTGGCCACCCATAAACCTGTTCAACCATCATATTCCAAACACCTCTAAAACCCTCCACCCTTTGCCAATAACCAGTCTATCTTTTCTAAGGACACTCGACGTTCATTCATTCAACAAATACATATTAAGCACCTACTGCCTGCCAGGTACTGCTCTACAAACTGGAAATGGAGTAGAGAGAGTTGAGCTAGAAGTCTTCAAGGAGCATGTAGGTGGCCTTAACACTTCTGTAATAATGGCCATCCCCAAAGCCCCTCTGATAGATAGCAGAGTAACAGCAAACATTTACTGACCACTTGCTGTGTGCTAGGCTCAGTTCCCAAACACTGTGTGTGCACTCTCTCATTGAATACTCACATGGCACTGTGAGGCAGATCTACTGTTACTCCATTGCACAGATGAGGAAACTGAACCGTGCAGAGATTTAATAATAACCCAGCAGGAATGTGCTGAAGTGCTTTAACTGTCTTTAAACCTCACAGCAATCCCAGGAGGTTCTGGGAATACTCCCATTTCAGAGGAGCGAGCCTCACAAAGGATACTTATGATGAAAACGACACTAGCTAACATTTACTTAGAGCTTATATACACTAGCTCAGACGCCAAGCACTTTGCCTACTTTATCTCACCGAATACTCACACCACCCAGCGAGGTAAGTCCCCCACTTCTCAGATGCAGGAACTGAGGTTCAGAAAGGTGAAGCAACTTGCCCAAGGTCATAGAGTGAAGAAGCTGGTTGTCCCAGGACTCGAACCCAGGTCTCTCCAACCCCAGAGATCGCGCGACTTGACCAAGGTCACACGTGAAGCAGGAGGCGGCGCAGGGAGTGGACCCCGCGCTCCCGGGCCCTGCGCTCCGCAGCCCGGCTCCCTGGCCTCCCCTCGCCGCGCCCCTGGGCCCGCGGCCGCTGGGCAGCCCCGCCCCGCGCGAGGCGGCGGCTCCCCGCCCGCCTGCCCGCCCGCCCCGAGGCCCCGACGGGCCGCGCCCGGCAGGGCCCGCGCCGCCTCCGGCCGCTGCGGCCCTCACCGCTGTCGCCGATGATGAGCAGCTTGAAGAGGTGGTCGTAGTCCCGGGCCATGGCGGGCGGGGGCGGTGCGCGCGGGCGGGCGGGGTCGGTACTGGCCTCGCGAACCGCAGCTCCCTCCGGGCTGCTCCGGCAGCGGCGGATTCACTTCCCGAACAAACAGCCGGAACTGACAGAAACACCTCCCTCCGCTCCCCCCTCCTCCTCCTCAGCAGCCGCCGCCGGTGCCACCGCCTCCCTCCTTCCCGCCCCGCCCCGCCACTGCGCAGACGCAGCGCCTGGGGCCGCCTCTGCGCAGCCGCAAACCCAGCCGGCCGCGCCCTCGTCGCTCACGCGCACCGCGCACGCGCCCTGGCTAAATCGCGGCAGGCGCGGGCACGGCTTCCTCGGCGCTCGTTGCGGCCGCCGCCCGCGGTCCTGAGTGCTGGCGGGGTGGGGCTGCTGTCCAGCTCTAACAGAAAGAACCCAAAGATGCCAGAGGAGCACGTCCGTGGATGTCCTCGCTCCCTCATCTTCAAGACCCGCCCGCGCTGCAGAGAGGAAACGACAGTCACGGAGCGGCCGGGGGCGGGGTCACGCCGAGCTCTGGGTTCCCCTGGTCCTGGGACTCTTGCGGCGCTGAAGACTAGGGTACTCCGCCTCGTCTTCGCGTGGACGCTGCTTCCGCGCTGCTGGCTCAGGGATCCCACGGTGTCCCGGGACTGCGGACCGGCCGCCGAGGTGGTTGTCGAGTTAGGGAGAGAGATGCCTGCTGGAGCGTAGCTGTTCGGAGTTGTGGCTTGAGGTTGGCGCTGGGTCAAAATCACACACTAACCCTGTGACCTCTGGAGCTGGAGTTGTCTCTTTGATTAAAGGGTCATGATAGTTCCAGATTCGGAGTCCCGTCCAGCTTGAAGCTGAGCCTGGGAAATTGGTGACCATCTGTGTAAGACGCACCCGGACACGGAAAACAACCACTGTTTCGGCTTGAGTTTCACACCACCTGCAGATACATATCTCAGAATCGTGTGATTAGAGAGGCCTGAGCCCCCGAAAGTTGAGCCGTGCCAGTACATCAGCTCCAGGTTTTTCCAGTTTTAAGAGCTCCCACTTGCCCTACCCTTTAGAACTGGAAGGTTGTTTCCAGTGCCATCCTCACCAAAGAACTGTTGAGATTTTTAAGTTCCATATTATCTGTTTCTGAGAACCCAGTCCCTTTCCAGTCAAGCACCTGTTAGATAGTTATACCTGTTTTTATCAAACTTCTTTTTCTTTCACTTTATAAAAGCAATGATCGTGGTTTTCAAAAAAAAAAAAACAAAACAATGTACGGGTCAAGGACAGTGGTGCACCCCTATAATCCCAGCTACAGGGGAGTTTGAGACAGAAAAATTTCAAATTCAAGGCTAGTCTGGACAATTTAAGGAGACCCTATCTCAAAAAGGGCAGAGAATGTAGCTCAATAGTAAAGCATCCGAGTTCCAACCCCAATACCAGGGTGGGGTGAGTACAGAAGTGTATTGAACAGTTCGAGTAAGTTCTTCCTTCTGAACCACTCCTTACAGGTAACTCCTGTTAATGAGTTTCTTGGATACCTTAAAATGCTTAACAAATACTAGTTGAATGCATAACTGCCCTTCCATGAAATTTCCTGTGCCTATACAAATACATGTATGTACCTTGCTTTTTAGTCTTTTAATAATATACTTCTAAGGTTGGGGATTTAGCTCAGTGGTTAGAGTCCTTGCCTTGCAAGCACAAGGCCCTGAGTTCGAGCCTCAGCACCAAAAAAAAAAAAAAAAAAAGACAATATACTTCTATCAGCTGCATGGTATGGCATGCTACTCCCTCTGATGGTTGTATTATTTAACCACTGTTGTTAATAGACATTCATGCAGTTCATAATTTTTTGTTATTAACAGCGTTACAGGCAAGATCCTTCAGCAGCAGGTGGAGTGTCTGACTCAGGTCTTGAGTTGTTTTTCCAGGAGCAGAGAATCAGTGTGATGTAGGACAAGCATGGGCTTGGAACCTGAAGGTATTGATTGGCCAGGGAGAGGAACTGCCCATGGGCTCTTGACTGAAAAGTCCTCCTTGGTCTGAGAAGGTTAGTGTCATCCCCTTTGACCCAGAGGTTTTAGGAAATAAGGGAAAGGAAGCCTCAGGGTAGCCATCAGACAAGCATACTAGCCCTGAACTACCCATGAGGCAGTTGATCACTATATTATCTTCACAATCTTCCCTGGATTGGTTTTAATGCCAGCTTTGAAAAGCTGTTGGATATGTCTCAGAGCCCTAGTTTCCTCACAGAATACTGTAGCTGTAAGGATATATTTATAATTGACCTGACATACATAGGTCTGTGACAAACAATAAATAATGTTTTTGTCTTGTGTCTGTGTGTTTTTTGGGGGAGGGTGTTTTGTTTTGTTTTTGAGGCAGGATCTCACTGTGTAGTTCGGGCTGACCTGTGTAGCCAAGGCTGGCCCTGACTTTGAGGTGATCCTCCTGCCTCAGCCTCCCAAGTGCTGGGATTACAGGCGTGTGCCACCACGCCTGGTAAATAGTAACTAATGTTAATCAAGGTCATTTTGCACTGACTCATTCATATTTCCAGCCATTTTCTATTGTAAACTCTTGCATACATTCCCAAGGCAGCCTCTTGATATTAGGACTGCAGAATACTTTGGGGAAGTAAAACTTCATTGGCCATTATGAAGGCAAGATTCCTAATTTTTGTCAGGATGTGTCATCTGGAACACAACAGGCATTAATTCCTCCATTTATTCAGTAACTAACAGGTGCTTACTATTTATTATGTGTCATAGATTGTAGAGCACATAAGAAAAGAACCTTTTCTGCCTCGAAAGCGCAAGGCCCTGAGTTCGATCTCTAGCACCAAAAAATTTTTTAAAAAGTTCAAGGCCAGCCTGGGCAGATTTGCAAGACCTGTATCAAGGTAAAAAAAATTAATAAATCAAAAGGGCTCTGCGCAGGGGATTTAGCTCAGTGGTAGAGTGCTTACCTAGCACATGCATAGTCCTGGGTTCAATCCCCATCATCATGACAAAATAATAGGATCTAGTTGAACCCTCTTGAGTTTGCTTTCTGTGGGGATGTGGGCCAAATTTGGGGTGGTGTTTAATTAAAGGTCAACTTCTCTCCTCTCCTGACCTCCGAAATCATTCAGAACTTTTTCCTTCATCTTTTGGATTAATGATCTGAGGGAACTGGGCCTCCCAAGACCCTTTCCAAGGCTCTGGAAAATGAGAACAGTTTAATAACAGTATTCACCTTTTACTCATTCACTTATGAGTCTAGTGTTTTCCAGAGTTTGTGGCACATGTGACATCATAACATAGACATTAGAGAGACAGAAATGCCAGGCGAAGCCTTTCCTAGTATGATTTTTTTTTTTTTTTTTTTTTTTTTTTTTGTGGTGCCGGGGATCGAACTCAGGCCCTTGTGCTTGCAAGGCAAGCACTCTAATCACTGAGCTAAATCCCCAGCCCCTAGTATGATTTTTGTTCTGGAAAAGTATCTGTTACGGTAATTTATGCTTACATGTACTGGATTTATTCTTTTTTGGGTTTTTTTGGTGCTGGGGGTCAAGCTCAGGGCCTTGCATTTACTAGACAAGTGGTGTACCACTGAGCTAAATCCCGAACCCCTGGGTTTATTCTTTTGTAATGAAGAGTTTGTGGTTTCTAAAATGGCAATAGATAAAATACACATAAGAGCTTTTGGGGTGCTTAATAATTTCTCAAAGTATAAAGATACTCTGAGGGCAAAATGTTGGAGATACTGCTGCATCTTGGCTTCCCACCTCTATTTTTGTGGGAACCAAAGTGGTGAGGATTGTCACAGCTTTCTCTCATGGAGGGACAGGCACAGCTCTGAGGTTACTTCCATGTAGTTACTGTCCCCATAACCAGACTGCCATCTCAAGAAACCATGCAGAATAGCACCAGAAGGGGCCTGGAGTTTTCCTTTTCGGCACACCCAGAAAGGTCTCACTCAGAAATCCTATGGCAGCAATACTCCTTGGGCTGGTTTTTCCAGTTTCCTAAACTTTGCTGAGGGCACACTCCCCCTCCACCTGGCAGGTAGAGGGACCCTCCTAACAGAACCAAGGGACAGCTCTCAGAACCACCCAGTCAGTCCCCACCTCTTCTAAAGTGTGAATCGGCCATTCTACACGATCACATGCCAAGAACCTGACTAGTTTCTTTAAACTTCCCTTCCAAATTATTTTTATAGGGCTTAGTGACCAGAGAATCAAGAAATGGGTTTTTTTTTCCAGTTCTGCTGCCAATGGCTGCCTGACCTTAGAGACGCTTCTTTCCACCTGTACCTCTTTACTCTTCCTAAAATTAGGAGCACAACTGCACAGAAGTGACAGGATGTCTGAGTGCCTTCCTACCTGTACACAATGGAGACCCTTCTGTGTGCTGACACACCTCTCATTTAGCACTCTAGATAGTCATTATCATTAGTTTCCCAAAGAAACCTGATTAGTTAGTAGATTTTGAACTACTCAGAGCCTCTGGAATTGTGGGTGCCGAGATGATTCAAACTCTGGGGATAAGCCAGGTGTGGTGGTACAGACCAGTAATCTCAGCACTCCAAAAGTCTGAAGGAAGAGGACCAAAAGTTTGAACCCAGCCTGGGCAATTTAGGCAAAACCTGGTCTCAAAATAATTAAACGGGGGAGGGTTGGCGATTTAGTTCAAGTGGTAGAGCACTTGGAAGTGCAAGGCTGAGTTTGATCCCCAGCAACCCCTACAAAAAAATTAGAGCAGGTAGAAGGCTTGGCTGGGAATGTAGCTCAGCACACAGGCCCTAGGTTCAATCCCCAGTACTGAAAAAAACGTGGGATAGTGTAACACAGTTCAAAAAGTCAGATACGTGTGGTCCACCAATGAATTCCCAGATGTGACAGCCCTGTACTGTGACACACTTTTTTGGGGGGCCTGCTGGGGATGTGATACACTTTATATAATACATGCCTGTTTTCCCTGACGCCCCTCACTTCATGCACACCATCTACCTGAGAACCTCCCATGTGCCTGGCCTTGTGTGGAGTACATTGTGTCATTCAATCCAGATGACAGCCCTGTGAGACAACTACACAAAGAGGAAAGGTGCTGAAAGGCCAAGGACATGCCCCAGGTCACAGAGCTTAGTATTAAGCAGTAAAGTTAAGGTTCAAGTCTAACTCCAAAGTCCCCGTGGCTCCACTATATCAGAACTTTAAACACTACCTACATTTCCTCCAAAGTATTTTAGAACCTAGACCTTTTAAGTTAGGCTCGTTTTTTCCTTATTCTAATAACTTGAAGCAATTTAAGATACATCCAACAGAACCATACTTAGAAGAAAAATATTGCTAATTGTCTTATTTCAAAATCTATCAGCAAAATGTTTTCAAATCCCAGCATTCAAAGTTGTGCCAATTCGGGGTTGGGGATTTAGCTCAGTGGGAAAGCGCTTGCCTAGTGATCCCCAGCACTCCCCCCTCACCCAAGAAAGTGCCAATTCTGTACTCCCTTCCCCCTCTCCAGAGTCCTCTGGCGTTGCAGTGTGCATGGAAAGAACTTACCTGCAGGCCTGGGTCCTAGAAGGGGATCTGAATCGTCAACCCTACATCCCAGAATCACCTAGTCCACCCCATGAATCTAGAGGCTCTGAGTTAGTTGAACGACTCAGAATGCTCAGTTTAGACAGTTTCCTGGTTAGCAAAGGGCCCACCATTTTGTTACTGATTTTCAAGCACATGGAAAAATGGGACAGTCTCCTCTCTGCTGGATCAGTGAATCTTTAAGGCTAACCTAATTTCTCTACAACTCCCAGCCAGCATCCTAAAAATGGGGTGTGGTACTGCTCCCTACAGTCTGCAGAGCAGCTGGGCAGGACACAGTACAGGTGCAGCCCTGAGGCCAGTCACCTGCAGCAGCTCATCCCTTTACCTGGTGCTCCATGTGTGTTTTTGTTTCCTGTAAGTTCCAAGACAGGAAAGACCTGGAGGCCTTTGAACTGCTCTGAAGAATGAAAAATGCTGAAGCCTGACCCACCAGCACAGGAGAGGTGAAAAGCTAAACATCTGGAGATAGAATGCCATTCATTGGCCATGTGACCCTGGGTGAGTGGCCTCTTCCTCAACTTCCTCTAGAAATTAGTAACAAGAAACCTACTTCATAGGATACTTCAGAGGATTAAATGAAATGCTATCAAATGGTATCTAATTACCACCACTGCCTAAAGGATAACTGAAAATACATTTTTAGAGCTTGAATTCCAAATTCCTCCTTAACAGATGAGGAAACTGGCCCAGAAGGGTTAGATGACAGCTCCACCAAATACCAGGACAAGTAGCTTTTGCTTCCTCCCTTGGGGCTGGTCTGGGCTGTGGTTTCTAGGATTGTATGATTCCAGCCTGACAAGGTTCTTTTTGCCTGCTTTTTCTGTGCCAGCGCTTTGCTGCTGGCTTCCTGAGAGCTAGCACCCTCCTTCCAGACGCGGAGAATGCAATTCAGCATGCTCTGGGAGCCTTTGAGTCATCTCCGTCTGTGAACCAACCTCCAGCCATCTATTCTGAACAGAGAGGTCTTTCTCCTCCGGTTTCTGGAACTGGAAGCTGGTGTTTTTCCTTTGGATTTTGTTTAATGAGTGTCTTCCACTTCTGAGCATGTCAAGTTGTCCTCCCAGTTGCAGACTGGGGACTGAAAGCCAGAGCTGGAGGTAGTATCTAACCTAAGACCCTGAAGGGAAACACCAAAACTACCTCCTGGGCTCAGTAGAAGTTTCCCAGCCATGTCTCCTGCAAACAGAAACTTCCTGCATCTCCCCACACTGCCTGGGAGAGGTGAGCACATATACATACAGCTTTCTGGACAGATGCCCTGGGTAGCTGGGAGGATGCTGAATGACCATCTGAATCCCGGAAGCAGGGAACAGTTACTATGGCTACCAAAAACCAAAAACCATTGGCTGCTTGGCTATGGGGACCAACTCGGCTGACCTCTCAAGGTCCATTCTAGCCCTTCGATTCTACAATTACCCAGAGCCAGCTGAGACCAGGTCTGCTGCAAGACAATAGGAAGTCCTGTGATATTAAAGCTTGGGCACAGAAAGCAAAGATTTCATCAGAAGGACCTTAGAGGTCACCTTGTCTTACTCATCAGACGTGTTAAGTCACAATCTTACTTTCTATCTCTGCTGCATTATTAATAAGCAAAACCCTGCTCTTTTCAGTGTAGCATTTTATATCTTTAACAAAGCAACTCTGCTACCCCCCTTTTTTTTTTTTTGAGACAGGGTCTCATTGTGTAGCCCAGACTGGCCTTGAACTTGTGATGATCCTCCTGCCTCTGCTTCCCAAGTGCTGAGATTACAGGGATGAGCCACCACACCCAGCTTCTGGCCAGTAATTTTGATAGAGGTTTGTTACGTACTGTGACCAGGGAAACAGCCCAGAAAAACTTGCGTCACTATGGCCCAGTGGGGTGTGCTCCACCAGACAGGACATTTTAATCACGAGCCTTCTAAGAATCAGGAGGAAGGAAGTTATTCATAAAGGAGGCAGATGCTGAACTGCAACTCTGGTTTCCTTTTGCAAGTCCTTGGACTGTAGGAATGTTACTCCACAGAAGGAACGGATTTCTCCGCAACTTGACCATTAAAAACTCCCTACCTTTTCAAGCTGAGACAAAGCTGGGAAGAGGTTAATTCAATACCCACCTTCTCCACACGAGGGGAGGTCCTAGCCTGGCTGCATACTGACCTCAGATCAGAGAAGCCTACAGGGACAGATAAGACTTCCAAAAACAGGGGAGAGGATGTCCAGGAACTAGAGTGCTGCTGTTACTTACAAAAATAGTTGCAGACCTTTCCTTATCCCTGATGCAGGAAGCTTCATTTTTTCTGTCTGTTTTGGGAGGGTGGTGCTGGGGATCAAACTCGGGGCCTTACACTTGCTAGGCAAATGCTCTACCACTTAAGCTAAATCCCCAACCCAGGAAGCTTCATGTTTAATGGATGTTTGGAGATTATAAAAAACTTGCTTTTAACGAGATTAAATCACGCCTTTATTAAACATTCCTCCTTTAAACAACCTACACATAAACCTATACCCTCCCAGATCTGGGAACTGCCAGAGCTGTGTGGGTATCACTTTCCCCCAAGAGGGGTCAGATCTAGTCAGGCCACACAATACTGAAAAGCCAAGCCAAGACACACCACACTGGGCAGAGCTCTGCAGTTCTGTTCCCGCTCAGGATCTAGGCAAAGGTTGGCAGCGCCAGCTCTTGAACCAGAGCTCAAGCACAGGAGAGGAGGAACCTGCAATTCAGGACATGGGCCTTGTCCCAGACCTCGCTGTGCTAAGCTGGATGGCCGGCCCTGGGCCGCCATTCACCAAGGCTTATGTATGTGCTTTTCCTTCTCTTCTCCAAAGAAAAGGGTGGAAGATGGAGGAGGCAATCTTCAGTTGTGTGTGGGTTTGATTTAAGGCTTTGGCTGTGGTCAGTTGATATATTAAAATACTTTCAGAAACACCATCTCCTCAGCTCCCCATTGGAACAAACATATTTTCAAAAATGAAAACAGTGAACAAAGATGTGGAGCTGCACTCTGCAAGACGGCGCAGGCCGATCACGTCAGAATGGTGTCATCCACCTGCTCCGTGGAGTCAGCCTGGCTGGCCAGCTTCTTCAGGGACCTTCGGTTGCACTCGTTCAGGGCCTCCAAGCTGGCTACATCTAGGATCTTGGAGAGGGACTGTGGGGAAGGAAATACATGAGGAGACATGGAAAACAGGGCTTTGGATTTCCTAGTCGAATCAAGATAAAGACAGATGCTAACCTCAGAACCAGAACCAGAGGTGGAATTTGGAAACAATAAGACAATCGGGTGGGTTCGTGGGCAGTCCAGAAAAGTACTCATTGTGCTTTCCCTGAGCTGAGGTAAGCAGAGGTTACAGTTTTCAGTGCTTTTAAAAGCTACTGGCAACGAGGGCTGAGGGAACGGGGCACTGAGAGTCAACAGGACAGCCCTACTGGGATCTATGGCACATGCTTGGCTCCTGTGGGGGATTTTATTTGAAGAAAGGTCTCTGCTACCAAAAGGAGTCTGAAAGTCACATTAAGTGTCTTTTCAGCACTACGCCAGTCACCTGAGCCTCAACCAGCTCTGCATGGTTGCAGAGAAGAAAACGAGACTAAGCACCACCACAGAGAACAGCAAGACAGATGCCTGGAGAAAGACCTGGTGGCTCTCCAGGCCCAGGCTCCCACCTGGAACAGCTCCTCCCCCTGCCTCATCTTAAGCAGGTTGACAATCGCCTGGTCGCTGTAGGCCCTCACAACAGTGTTCTTATCCTTGGTGTTATCGAGAAGAGCCTTTAGGATTGGCTTGATGGCCTGGGGGTCCAGAGGAGGTAGTGGGTCCTTATTTGCCCACCAGATCATCTTCTCAGCCACCAGCCTGATGTCACTGGATGGGTTCTGCAGACACTGTGAAGAAGAACAGACAAGCAAATGTAGTCTGCTTCTCAAGAAACCCAGATTCCCAGCCTGACATTCTCCTTTCATCATGGACAGACCCCACTGTGCCCTTCTGATGCCATCCCTCCCTCTCCTGTGATGGTGAAAGGTGATTCAGCCCCTGCCTACCGCCTCCATCTCATGTCTCTCCCTCTTGGTTCACCATTGCAGCCTCTAAACAAGCTATACTTCTTCCTGCCCAAGCCTCTGCTCTGGCTGGTTCCACTGCCTGGGACATGCTTGTCCCTGGGTCCCCACCTAGCTGGTTCCTTCACATCCTCTAAAGAATGAAGAGCCTATATAAATTAGGGTCCGAACAGTGGGCTCCAGGGAGTCTATCTGCCTTGTTTGTCTCTACTCCTTCAGGGTCTAGCCCAGTGGTGGTGGAACTCACAGCATGCATACCACAGCGGGCTGTTTATATCATTGAAAACTCTAAAAGGTTTGCCATCACTGGTCTAGCCCATCTGGGTGTACAGTGGGTAATCAGTACATAAATTCTGTGTTAATGAGTGAATGTAGGCTAGTACAGGCAGACATACAAACATGACCCAACTGAATCAGGGCACCTGGAAACTCCGTAGGGGACTGGGTGTCTGCAGTGAGGCAGCCCCCTTTGGAATTCTCATTATTAGAGAGAGGTCCATGCAGAGCAGTATTGCTGCTGCCTGGGAGCTGGTTCCAGAGGCACCTCCAGCATGGTCCTCTCTCACTAAAATGCAGAATTTGGTTCTGATTTCTATGCACATTAATGTCTGAGAAATAAGCTTTATCACACAGGCAGTGGGAGTTCCAATGTCAGATTCCCTGGCTTGTCTTAGGAGGAACTGACACGGTAACCACACTAACAAATGCCATCACAGCTAGGGAGGGGAGACAGAGAGAGGCAATAGATTACACTTTGAGCCAGGCATGTGCCACACACCTGGAATCTCAGCACTCTGGGAGGCTGAGACAGGATCCCAAATTTAAACCTAGCCTGGGCACTTTAGTCACTTAGTGAGACCCTGTCTCAAAATAAAAAATAAAAAAAAAGGGCCAGGCCTGGTGAAGCAGCACTTAGGAGGCTGAGACAGCACTTAGGAGGCTGAGACAGTGCGAGTTCAAGGCCAGCCTGGGCTACATAGAGAGTTCAAGGTCAGCCTGAAGTATATTAGACAGTGAGAACTTGTCTCAAAAAAATTTAAACTGAAATTTTAAAAAGGGCTGAGGATGTAGCTCAGTGTGAAGGGCCTAGTTTCAATCCCCAGTACTGAGAAGAAAAAAGATTTGAACCTGGGTCTGGCCCTAATTTCACTGAAAATCAGTGTACTTGGAAATAATGCCTGTAACAGTGGTTCTTAACTTGATTCTCGGTCACAAGTCTATCTGAGATTCTGGCCAAAAATCAGACATTTGGCCCAAGAAAAGCACACAGGAACACTTTGCCCTCCATTCCTGAGCTTCCAGAGATGTCCTGGACAACGTCCATGGAGAAGTGGAACCCAGCTAGTGAAGGGCACATTTCCAGTATTCTCGAGGGATGGGGTCTCCGTGTGAACCAGGCTTAGTGAGGCCCCACCTCCGCTCACCTTAATGAACAGGCTGGAGAGTTTGGTGGGCAACTGCCCTGCTCCAGTCTCGATATGGTTCTTCATCAGGAAGCCCATGCCCCGGACGCCACTCACAGCAATGGGGATCTGTGGAGAAAGGAAAGTGCGGATTCCCAAAGAAAGCACAGAGCCACCTGGTCGTTCCTAGGAGCTGCAGAATTAGGTCAGATCCACTCCCAGGACCCTTCTCCACCCCTTCTCATCCTTTACTGCTTCACACCAAACGCTCCTCAACAGTTCTCAGATGGGTTGCCCTGGTGAATGGGCAAATGAAGTCACATTCCCAAGCACAGGATCAAAGAACTTCTCACCAAGAGGGGACAGCTACATCTTTGAACCCAAAACCTTCATTCTTTAAATGATGAAATGAGCCCAAAGGAATCAGCAAGCTCCCAGCCAAGGTAAACCTAGAGCCCAGGCCTCTGAGCACCCAGTTGGAGATGTCCCCATGTGCTGGTTCAGCAAGGCAGCGGCTGTGGAGGATGAGCTAGCTGTGTGAGAGCCTTACCCTGTCTGCCACGGCATTGCTGAGGATCATGTCCTGAACTTCACTGCTGTATCTGCCTGTACAGAGTCTGTGGGGAGCCACATTCACAGCCACGGAGAGCGCCAGGCTCCGACCGTGCCGAACCATCCAATCAATGCCAGACACGTCCGCTGGTGGAAGGACACAGCCAGGGTTAGCCTGTACTTCACGGCATGCCTTCAACCGTGACATCGTAGCTGTCATCCCCCACTAAGGAAGACCAGGGTGCAAAGCTGGGCACAATGGCAATCCAGGCCACACTGTACACAGCTGCCCTGCTTTTCATGGCAGAAGTCCCTCAATGTGATGAAGAGGTCTCACAAACCACTCCCAAATTGTGATCATGTTCTCAGGACAGAGACACTGAAGGGCACAGGAACACTGGATACTCCAATTATGTTTCAGCAGCTGGATTCCCCAAGAAAGGGTAGTTATAGTGCTATAAGATCTTCAGAAGGGCAAGGGAAACAGGTGCCCAGGGCCTCTCCGCCAGGGCTGAGGAGCCCAAGTCCTTGAAGGGGAAGCCCCCCATACAAAAGACCTACCCAGCAGGTACTGCTGAAGAACAGTGCTAAGCTCCTCTTCCGTCAAAAAGGCACACAGCTCCCCCAGGCACCCAGCAGAGGATATCCGAGTGTTGTCCTGATGGAGGAGAAAGGGGAATGACGGGGGTGTGTGTGTGTGTGTGCGTGTGCGTGTGCGTGTGCGTGTGCGTGCGCGCGCGCGCGCAGGTAACAGCTCCCCCACCCAGTGAGGGCAAGAAGCAATGGGGAGCCCGGAGGGAGGGCAGAGAAGACAACGGAACATATCAGCCCAGTCCTTACTCCAGGCACTTGTGTTCCCAGTACCAGATTGGGACTGTCATTCACTGTGACTGCCACTTGGTGGGGAGTTAAAAATTACACAGCCAGCACTTCATTATAGAAAACTCCAGTGTGTGTACATATGGTAATCATCATCACAATAGCAATAATAACTGTATTTACATAGCACCTTTCTTCTCAGGAAATCTGAATGCTTTACATTTCTATCTCAGTTACTATCAACAGTCCCTGCCAGACAGAAGGGACAGAGCTGGGAAAGACCCTGGCACAGAGAGGGAAGCCACCTGCCCACAGCCACCTGGGAAGCCAGCTAGAAACAACCACTCTGAGCTCCTTTCCCCCTACAACTCTGTGTGTCATCTTATGTCCAGACTGACTCCCTGCCATCTCTACTGTGGCAGTTCCCTAAATAATTCAAGTTTGTCCTAGAAGTCCAACTGAAGCCCATATTCAACCCAAGGAAGATGGGGGAAAGCGAGCATTTTCCGTCAAAATCAAGGTCAGGTATATAAACCTCTCCTTGCTGTTCTCCCTGGAATACTGATAGAGGGGATTTTAATTTATGTGCTCTATTACTAGTAAGTACCAATTTGACATGTGTCTATCCAAACTAATCAAGGAAAAACCTGTAAGGAAGCCAATGCCAGGCTGGCACCCTGAACCACCAGCAGTTTGGGCCTCTGAGCTTCAAGTGGAAGCCCAGGTGCCATGCAAGGCTAAACAGCTGGCCCTGACACCCACTCTCTCCATTGTGACCTCATTTAAGTTCTGCTGTGGTAAAATGCAAATTTTTTAAGATACTAACTTTTGCTTGCCCTGTGCATGACCCTATGAAAACACTGGTAGACTGTAACCAAAAGAGGGTAGACACTCCTATTCCCACACACAGAGACGCTGGGGCTGTGGGCAAAGAGCAGGGGCTGAGGATCAGGACCAGACCCACAGAATGTGATAAGCACAGCAGCATCAGCGGCCCCAGGTGTGTGCACACAATGAAGTGTAAAACCACAGAAACCCAAAGGCCTTCTCTCCCAAGTTTAGCCCTACAAATGTAAATTAGGCCAGCATAACAGAGGGCCATCTGTGAAGGGGAAAAGAGAAAACCCTAATCGGTAGACTCACCTCCCCCACCTCCCTCTGACCTGCTTGGTGCTAGGAAAGCTGGGAAGCTAATGGGTACTTAACAATACTTCTGGACCGGGCAGGGCTAACAGAATTGGGCACAACCAGGGATCACAGGGCCCAGATTCTGGTTTGACTGTACAATTTGATAAGAGTGTAGCCTGAGATAGGACTTGCCCCGCCAAAGCAGTGCTAAGACCTCCCACTTGGAAATACACCAGATGCTAAATTTCTTGAGGTCTGTGACCATGAGGGCTTATTCACTTATAGGTATAGCCCTTCAGCTCTACAAATGTTTCCTGAACCAATCAATTAACCTCTTTGTTTTTACGAAGGAGGAAATGAGGAGCAGAGAGGGAAAGAGAATTAAGATCATAGGGCAAACTAGTGAGAGATCTGGGATTTTACAAACCTTAAAACAGAATCACTGGCTGGGGGCGAGGCTTGGTGGAACGGCACACACTAAGCATGCGTGAGGCTCCAAGTTCGATCCCCACCACCAAAACAAAAAAACACAAAACTAGAATTGTCAAGCGCAATACCTGCCTGACTCTCTCAAACCTAAGCAAATGCTCAGTAAACTGTAGAGTAATATTAAGTATCAGGAATGATTATTCTTGACCAGCTGGCAGCTGTGCCAAGTTCTAACACAATACAGAGAAGCCAACCAAAGGAGATGGGAAACCATTGGAACCCCCCGAAACTTGGGTACCCCCCAACACACAGCCATACCTCATCATGCCCCAGCATGCTCAGCAAGAGTGAGACGATGTTTTTCCGAATGGCAGCATCCACTTTGGCACCTGCTCCCTGAATCACAAACCTCAGGGCCTGCAGCATGGTGTCCCTATGGAACCAACATTGACTTCGCCTCCAGTTCTCCCCTACCACTTCCTTCCCACCTGTACAAGCGCAGCCACCTTGAGGCTGCAGTACTCCTTTAGCAGCTCCTCACCTGACACCAGGGTCCTCCATGACCCGGATTCCATTGAGCAGCTCAGTGAAGAGAGGATCCACCTTGATGTGGATGGAAATGAGCTTCCCCAGCGCATCAGCGGCCTTTAGGCGCACACCCCGGTTGGAGTCCTGCAGAGCTTTGGTGAAGGTAGTCTGCAGCTGGGGCAGGAAGGGCTTCAGGGCAATTCCAACCTGAGGGAAAAGCCCACATCTGAAAATTACCGTTATGGAGGACCCCAAGGCAAGGTGTACCACAGGCATGAAAGCAAACTACCATAAACCACTATGAGCTAACCGACTCACCTAACTAACACACAGGTT
Source organism: Hystrix cristata (assembly GCA_004026905.1). Classification (NCBI taxonomy): domain Eukaryota; kingdom Metazoa; phylum Chordata; class Mammalia; order Rodentia; family Hystricidae; genus Hystrix; species Hystrix cristata. Next base: position 52,094 of record PVJO010002718.1, on the reverse strand, counting down.
AAGAACAGACACCCCAGGCTAGAAATGTAGTTCAGTGGTTAGAGCGCTTGCCTAACAAGCACACCATGAGTTCGATACCCAGCACCGGAAAAAAAAAAAAAAAAAAAAGGACAGCCCAGAAGAGAGAGGAGCCAAGTACAGACAGGTTCTGCTCAGCCTCTTCATGTTTTCAGAATCCTTCCTCAAACTGAGAAGAGGAGGAGAATAGAGTTACAGGAGCAGCCACAGTCAGAGAGAACTGATGGTGCTGGCAATAATGAGGCATAGCTTAGTGGAGCCCAGCACAGAAAGACAAGCAACTCGAAGCTCCCTATGACTCAAGTAAAGAGCAGGGTGGGCAGGCAGCAGCCAGCAATACTGAAGCGCAGTTCGCACATCAAGGTAGGGAGATGAACTAGCTGTGTTACAGCAGGCACCATCCACTGAGCACACAGACCCCCGGAACAGTGACCTCGGAGGGTCCTCCCTGTACACCTGCCTCATTATAAATCCAGTTCCAGAAGTATTTCCCTTTCAAGTTCTCTCTGCTTGTCCAGAGTAGCTGTCTGCTATCTCTCTCTTTCCTTCACCTTCAAATAAATTGTCTTATTTAAAAAAAAAAAAAAAAAGTCCAGCCCCATCTCTGGCCACATATTAAAAAAAAGGGGCACACTTTTGATAAAATATAGACGAGATGAGGAGTAAAGATTTACTTCTTAGGGGCTGGGAATTTAGCTCAGCAGTAGCTCAGCTACAACAAGGGCCTGAGTTCGATCCCCAGCACCTAAAAAAAAATTTCTCCCTAAGATTTACTTCTTATTAACTAGGAAACTCAGTGGCTGCCTGGAGGGTCCAGTGCCCACAGCAGTCTGGAAATACTGGACTTGGTGGATATGCGGGCTGCCCAGAGGCACGCCACAGGGTAAGCTGGTCAATCTGGGGAGAAACTGACGACCACTGGGTGACATCTGACTCCTGGGGAAGGGAAGTCCCCATGGAAAAAGGACTCCACGTGTGTCTAGAGTTAGAAAAACACCAAAGAAAAGAGCAGGATAGAATGCAGATGAAGGTGACACATCCCCCCCCCCATTGCACAGAGCTGTATCTTCAGCTTTTTTGAATTAGGATGGGTTTTTTTGTTTGTTTTTTGAGACAGAGTCTCGCTAAGCAGCTCAGGCTAGTCTTGAACTTATTATGCAGCCCAGGCTGACCTCGAACTCTTGGCAATCCTCCTGCCTCAGCCTCCCAAGTGCTGGGATTACAGGTATGCGCCACCATGCCCAGCTAGTCAGGGTCTTGTTGAATCACTATGTTCTGAGGCCAGGGCTCAAATTTGGGATCCTCCTCTCTCAGCCTCTCAGTGCTGGGATTATAAGCACATGCCACCACACCCAGTTTATTTTTTTCTTTTAAAGAGTTCGATTTTCCACAAAATAGGGGTGATATTCGCAATCCCATGTGGTAATTGGGAAGTTCAAAATACAGTAAGACCCGGCTTAATGCTGCTCTGCTTAAAGCTGTTTCAGTATTAGGAGATTTTACATAAAAGTATGGTAAAGGGTTGGGGATTTAGCTCAGTGGTAGAGCACTTGCCTAGCAAGCACAAGGCCCTGAGTTTGATCCCCAGCACCCCAAAAAAAGTACAGTAAAATCTAGGATGTCTTGTTATCAACAATTGCTTGCTGAACAAAACTAGAACAGGAAAGCAATGTCAGATGGCTTCGTTACAAAAAACAAAAAATTTCTGATGAAGAAAGAATCTTATAAAAATATAAACATTTTTTTAAAATTTTTTAGATTTTTATGAGCATTTTATGAATTAAAATTGTTATTAAGCTGGGCATCGTGGTCATGTCTGTAATCCCAGCACTTGGGGGGCTGAGGCAGGAGGATTACTGTGAGTTCAAGGCCTGCCTAGGTTACATACTAAGTTCAAGGCTGGGCTGAAGTACACAGTGAGACCCTGTCTCAAAAAACAACAATACAAAACAAAATAAATTGCTATTAGCAATAAAAATGTATATAAGTAATATACTATATCGGTTTGCTTCACCTATCCCCACTATTTACAGGTTAAGATGACTTTGTTTAACACTGTTTCAGTTAGCACTGGGTCTTCTTACAATGTATCCCCCAAGTTAAGCAGGGTCTTACTGTATCTACTTCAAAAGAAAAAAGCTACAAATCTTATGCATGCATTTGGTTCCAATCTCATGCAAAATTTTTTTGTTTTTAAACAACAAATCTTAGCTCTGTACTTTTTAAAGTCTAAGGAGCTTAATTAATGCTCAGTAAAATATCAGAAATGGTTTCCATATTGGATCATTGTTTCTTATTCTGTGGGGGGAAAAAATGTCATTTCAGTTCTCTCAGATTTCTGTTTCATTCTCTCATAACAAAGATCTGGAGCAATTTCAAAAAATTATTTCTTTGTAATTCTATGGCCCTAAATTCTTTCCTTTGAAGCAGTGGTTCTTCAAAATAATCACAATCACTGTGTACTGAGTGCTTAGTGTGTCCAGCATGGTGCCTGATGTCGTTTCACCTCATCCCCACACACAGCAGTCTCCTCAGGAGGCAGGCAGCATTATCAGGCTCGGAGAGAGGTGACATGACTTTTACAACGTCCTTCTGGCCACAGAGCTGCTAAAAGGAGGACTTGGCACTAAACCATGTATAGTGTGCCTAGAGTCTGAGGGCTTAAGTCCCTCTGCTATCCAGTGTCTCCAGAATAAAGCTTCACCTTGTTGCTACAGGATACCTCATGTCAGTCCCCTGTAGATCTATTCTCTGAAATTCCAAGACATCAAGAGAAGGAACTCATCAGTGCGCACCTTAGCCAGCAAGAGGCTCAGCGTCTCAAGCAGCGCTGCCTTCACGTTCCAGCTGAACCGGTCCCCCAGGATGCGAATTAGAGGGCCAGTGATGCTGACCACAGAGGGCCTCAGGGCATCAGCTGAGGTCAGGCGGATCACCAGGCCTAAGGCCTTGGCTGCTTCTTCCTTCTGCTCAGGGCTGCCAGTGAGGACTCCTTCCCGCAACACTGGAAGGATGGAGGTTACTCCCTAAAAAGAAAGCCATGGCTGAGTCCAAGCTCCAAGGCCCTGGGCCCATGTGTCTCCCAAGCAAGGTGCTCCCCACACCCATCACTGTTGGCCCCACAGGAGAAAATGATGGATCGAGTCTTAGGATCACAGCCCAAAGGCTGCTGGCTGGGAACAGGCTTGACTGGATGGCAGTAGGAGGGCAAGGTCTCCAACAGGTCCACACACAGAGGTAACAAACACAGCTACTACCCTAGGGACCCACTTGCTCTGGCTGAGGAGACCACCAGAGCTTAGAGCTAGGACAACATACTCTCTAGCTCCTCTAGCCACCACGGCAGAAGCACGCTGTTTATGCCGGTGCTAACGAGTACAAGCAGCACAGAGTCAGCCCCACCTGCCGCTGTCCCAGCTGTGCTGCTGAGGGCCCAGGCTGCGCGTGAAGGTCCAGGAAGTCACCTGCCCAGCACCCCAGCCGCCCAGCCCTGCCTACCTTCTTCGGGAGGCAGAAGCCCGGCACGTGCTCGCCTTTGCTCTCGTTGCCGACGAACCGGATCTCTTTGTGCAGTTCCTCGATCAGCGCCAACTGGTTGCCGGCGTCCAGTTTCTGTGCGAATCCAAGAGAGAACAGTGATGATGTGCGGCCCTTCCTCTCAAACTGCCTCAGAGCAGTGCGGCAAGGGGAAGGGTGTGGGCGGCAGGAGGGTCAGCACTGGACTGAGAACAAGTCCACAGAGCGCTCCTGTCACGATCTACTCTTACAATGGCCAGAATTTTCAGCCGGGCATGGTGGCACATGCCTGTAGTCTCAGCACATAGAAGGCTGAGGCAGGAGGATCTCTTGAGTCCAGGAGTTCAAGACCAGACTGGGCAACATAGGAAGACCCCAACTCAAAAACAAAGAAAAAAATACAAGTGTGTAGAACTTCTCCAATCAAAAGCAGGTTGTGGACTTAGTGGTCCCCTTACCTTGGTGATGGCATTTAGGGCATCCCAACTCTCTTCGAGAACCACAGGGCTGGAGTCATTGAAGAGACGGATCAGGCCTGAGACCAGGCTCCGCAGGTGGCTGGTGTAGTCGGCCTTCGAGCGGGAGCAGTAGATGTTGAGGATGATGGCAGCAGCCTGCCTCATGCCCACCTCGGGGCTGCGGGTGGCTTCCAACAGATCCTCAATAATGATCCGGTGCCCAGTGTCATCCTCTACTGAGAGGATCACAGCCTGACAATTGGCCATCTCCTAAAAATCACAGGGGACATGTGTGCTGAGCACTGACCCTCACAGGCTCGACAGGATGACTGTTAGAAAGCGACAGGAGTGAGTGTGACCCCTTACCAGCTGCTCATCTGGAGTCCCAAGCTTCTCCTTCAGAGCTAACATGACTGCGGGGAGGATCACACCAAGATGACGGGTCAGAGCATCACCTGCCACAGACGAAAGGAAAGCCAGCACCCGAGTATTGACAGGTGGTGTCGTCAACTGGAAGAATGAGGAACAAAATCAACTTGATGCATACTGCACCTGCTCAGAGTCAGGCCCGGCAAGGGAGTCAGGGAAGAGAAGGGTGAGCAAGGAGCTTGTGCCCCTGCTCAGAGGTGAAGGCCTACTCAGATGTATCTTGGAGGACATGGGAAGAGTGTCCCGCCTACAGTACCCACCAGCCTCCCCACACCTATGTTCAGAGCTGGTCTTCGCAGCAGGCTCGAGAATAACAATGTGTTGCAGCGTCTAGAGGGTGTTTGCCATGTGTCGACATTTACCTTGGGCACGAGGTAGGGCAGCACCACACGACTCTTAATGGCCATAACTTGCTTCAGACCATCCAAGGCAAATTCTGAGACCTCCTCATCGTCCTGTAAAGGGACATTGGGGACAACCCTGAAAAGCTGGCTCCTACCACATCTTTGCTGTCTGAACCGACCACCACCAACCACCTTCTCTACCTGCTTTCTTGCCTTTCACTGCATCCACATATACTGTCTATCCAAAGAGAAGTCCAAGTCAAATCTGCTCTTGCTGTACCCACTCCCCACAGAGGGCCCACATTCTCACTGCCTTGGCAGAATCATTCCCCTGCATTCTGCTGCTACAGAGACAGTAACAGCCATGTCAGTGGGAGTGTGGCAGATCCACTCACCAGCTGCTTCAGTAAAAACGGGAGAATGTCCTCCAGAGCCTGGTGGCCAATGGTGGAGTGCAGCTGCTCAAAGGTCTTGGCTGCTGCCTCTCGGACCTCCTCCAAGGGGTCACACAAAGCCTTCCTTGCTGTGGGCACGAGGGATTCCGAGAAGTACAATACCTGCAACAGTGCAAGCAAGAGTGTACCAACAAAGAAAAGGCCCAGAGGGAGTAGGAGCAAACAAGGGGGCTCCAACCCAGCCAAGCTGCAACTCCCTCTGCAGGACTTTCCAGTTGACCTAACTCTTTGTTGTGAAAATACTGAAATACAGAATAAAAAGAAAGGAATCATGAAGAACCCCCTCCTATGAATCCCTCCCAAAGACTTAATAACTAAGTTCTCCACTGTCCTGCTGAGTTCTCTACAGGAACTCAAATTCTTTCCACAGCAGGGCCTGCAGAATCTGGCCTCCCTTTTCCCTGGACTCCTTCATTTGCTCATCCTCTTGGAAAATTCTCAGTCCTTCAAGCTTCAAACCAAATACCTCCCCTTCTATGATGTCTCTAACAGGCCCAGTGATAGTTCTGCTCTCTGGATAACCAATTCCACCACAGCAAAGCTCACTGAGTTCTAAGGACTGGTGGCTGTGCTGGGATCACCACTGGACCACAGGACTTCTGAGCATCATGACTCAGTCTCTGGAGGAGTTAGTAACTAATCAGTTATTCACAAGTCTTCTGGTGACAGAATTTCTTTTGATTCTTTGACAAATGAAGAGATGAATGAATGAATGAATGAATTTAAGGTCTACATTGGTACAGACAGGAGGAGATGGATCTAGCAAACTAGAGAAGGATGCTCACACTAAGCAACTGGCTTACCTGCTTCCACTTCTGGCTATCCACTTACTCACTTCCATACTATCCAACTCAAAAACATGTTCAGCTTACTTCCTAGAAGTGTTTCAAGGATCAGTGACCTTAGAAAGTAAGGTCAATCCTTAGAAATAAAGTACTCCAAATCCTTGAATGTTGCTACTATGGAAACAGAATTACTTCTAGAGACAATACACTTCCACCCACTGAGTACTTAAGCACCTCCCAACTCCTCTCCTAAGAATGAGTGCACACCCCTCCTGCTCCCTGCCACCCTCTGCCACTGGTACTCACAGCACACCCTTCTTTCCTACTAAGGAGGCCCCACACATTTTAACCTAATTGGTACAGTGACACAGAAAGGACTGATCTGGAGCAATCTAAGGAGTGATGACAAAGTCATCTCCAGTTTCCAAAGGCTACTTCAAGAGGTCTCCAAACTGCTTAGCTCTTAGTCTGCAAAACTGACAAGAAGCCTAGCAAGTGCAAGGTCCTGAGTTCGATCCCCAGCACCCAAACAAAACAAAACAAACACTGACAAGAAGGCTGGGAAGGAAAACAAGCCCACATGTGACTCAGCCAGTAACCTGCTGCCAACAGCACCCTCCAGAGTGACGCTGATGTGTCCCTGAGGGCAGGGCTCCTATGACACTCCCCTGACCTCTGAGTCAGGCACCTTCAGGTACCCTATCTGTGGGACCCTAGAAGATACTCACAGCGTCCCGGCTGGTGGACTTCATGATCTCGCTCAGCCCAATGCACACACCCTGTCTCTCGTCACTCTTCTGAGACCTGAGGCCTTCTTCAAGGATGGGGATGATCTCGGGCAGGATTTTCTCCCCTAGCTTCCGGACGAGGTCTCCCAATGTCCTTGCTGCAATCTGTCAGCAGAGATCAAGCCAGAACATCAACTCCTGGCAACTGCAAGGCATCCAGAGAACCAGAATGAGGATCCTGGAACCTCCCAGAATTTATCTCAGTCACTCACTCAATTTCTCCAAGTGGTCTCAATCACAGTGTGCTCAAAACACACTACAAGGGGCTGGGGATTTAGCTCAGTGGTTAGAGTGCTTGCCTCACAAGCACGAGGCCCCAAGTTCGATCCCCACACCAAAAAACAAAAAAACAAAAAAAAAAATCAAACACACTATAAGAGGCAACTAGAGGAAACTACCTCTGTTACACATATTTACACAGCTTCAAGCAAGAGCTGGCACCTTACAATATGAACAAGAAATACATCATGGGCTGCGTGGTCAAGGCCAATTTTCTTTTCTTTTTTCTTTTTTTAGGCCAATTTTCTTGGCTCCTCAAAAACTTATCTCTTGCTGGGTGGTGGCGCACACCTGTAATCCCAGCACTCGGGTGGCTGAGGTAGGAGGATCGCCACAAATTTGAGGCCAGCCTGGGCTACATAGTGAGTTCAAGACCAGCTTGATTTAGAGCGAGACTTTGTCTCAAAAACCAAAATAACAACAACCCAAAAAAACAAAACAACTTATCCCTGTGCTCTTGCTCAAGGCAAACTGAATTTGGAACAAATGCTTTAAGGAGAAAAAAAAAAAATCTCTCCTCTGGGGCCTCATGCAAACTCTTCTTTACAGTCAAATACACAACTTGCTTGCCAAGGCCAGGGGCTAGAAGTGGGCCAAAGGGCACCGGCAGAAATGATCATCAGCCTAGACTGGGCACCTCCTCCCAACTACTCAATGCCATCTGTCCTCACTGGCACACCAGCCTTCTCTCACACCATACTTGCTCCTCCTTAATTTCTTACTCCAGCTGCAATGACCTTGCTCAGTCTTTCTCATGTACCATAGTACTGCTGACCACAGAGCCTCTGCACACCCCAACATTGTATCTAAAGTACAAGTCCCTCTGTGGAAGCTTCTCACACTTCCTTATCTGGTTAGCGCTTACTCATCTTTCACCTTCAAGCATCATTTCTTCTAACAAGTATTTGCTAACCCCCTTGCTAGGCCACTTGACCATATCATAAGCACGCCTAAGTGTGTGTACACTTGCCATAGCTGCATCTGACATCTGCTTGTGTGATTATCTGATTAATATGCATCTGCTCAACTACAGACAACAAAGATAAGGAATGAGATTGCCTTTCTTCTCCCCTAAATCGCAGGTACTAGGCCTCTGTGAGGCACATAGTAAATGACTATGTGCTGAATGACTAAGTAAATAATGTGCCTCTGTTAAAACAGGAGACCGTTAGCCCTTTCCCAGGTTTTGTAGACCCAGCTCTCTAGGCTCTGCAAGGAAGGACTGGGGCCACTGGGCCAGAGCAAGGCCCAGAAAACTTACTGTTCTCTTATCTGCACATGTGCTGGCCAAGAAACCCAGCAGCAGCCCAAAGAGAGTGGGCAAGATCTCACGCAAGGTGCGAGGGGTATTAGAAACAACAATCTTCCAGACATGCAGAGACGCCTGCCGCACGACCAGCTGAGTGTCTGAGCGACCCATGTAGAGCCCTGCCAGGACCCGGTTTCGCCGATCAACCCCCAGGGCAGTGATGATTGCCTGCAGTCCACAGAAGAGGGTAGAGAACACAAGGTGGTGAACACAGCATGGGCAACAGGGTGCACCCTCCCATCAGTACAGGGCGGACACCAGGAACAGGAACACACCTTGTTGGACTGGGCGGTTCCAAAGTTGTCATCCTCAGAAGCAGTTTCTGTGGTCATCTTCCCAGTGACCCCTGAGATATGGAACAGAAGGTCTCCAAGGAGCTGAACAGAGCTGAACCTGCAAAGGAGGCCAAGCAAAGAGGCACACAGCCTCAAGGAACAGTCTCAGGGCACAGCCCAGTGCTGCACCTTTTAGTCTAGAAGAAAGACTAGAATGCAGCCCAAATATTTGCGATGGTTATTTTGAATGGGAAAAGAGTTCAGATAATTTTCTAGCAAGTGCAACGCTGGGGACTCAAACCCTAGCACTGAGCCTAAAAAAGAAGAAAAAAAAAAAAAGAAAAAAGAATAAACATTTTTAAAAGCTTGTGTGAAAATTTCTATAATGAAAGTTATAAAAAGAAATTAAGTATGATGGTTCATCCCTAGAATCCTAGTTACTCTGGAAGCTGAGGCAGGAGGCTCCCAAGTTCAACGCCAGTCTGGACAGCTAAGCAAAACTATATCTCAAAATAAAATCTAAAAACAGGGCTGAAAAAAAAGCTGGAGATGTATCTAGAGCACCTGCCCATAACACGTGAGGTCCTGGGTTCAATCCCAGGTACTGAAAGAAAAGAGAGCAACAGAAGCATAAACAAGCATTAAGGAATACAGATCAAAAGTATAGAAACCCAGAGAGGCCAAGAAGGATGAATTTTGTTTCTCCTCAAATTAAGTGTATTGCTTTTAATGATTAGAAAAAAATAATACTCACATTCAAACTGATGAACACGGAAATGAACACAGAAAAAATTTAAAGAATCATCCAAACTCCCACTACTCAGACAACCATTCTGAGATTGGTGCCACCCCGTATCCACCTCCCTTTATACACAGACGTGTGCACGCTCCACTTGATGTGCAAAGGGGGCCTGAACTACGTGGCTGGGCCATGGCCTGCACTGTCTAGTCAATGACAGGCTAAGCTGCTTCCTGGGTCATTCAATACAGTCCTTTGCTATTCTTTGTAGTGTCTGAATAAAATCCACTGTATGGATGTGTCATGAGATTTTTTTTTTTTTTTGTGCTATGAGATTTTTGAGTCGACCTCCAATTTTCTAAATGATAAGCAACACTGCAATGAACATACTTCCGCATACAGCTTTAATCATTTGGCCAAATACATTCTTAGAGAGCTGATGATTTAGCTCAAGGGGTAGAGTGCTTGCCCAGCAAGCACAAGGCCCTGAGTTCAATCCCCAGCAACACCCCCAAAAAAAGAAAAAGAAAAAATGCGAAACAAATATATTCTTAGAATAAATTCCTAGAAGTGCAATTTCAAATGGAAAGAATACTCATGTTTAAAAATCTTAATACACATACAAACTGCAGGAATGAATAGATTTTTCTTTTCTTTTTTTTGTAGTAGGGATTGAACCCAGGGCATTCACATTGATCCCCAGCCCTTTTACTATTTTTTATTTTGATACAGGGTCTCTTGCTACGTCACCAAGTTGCTAGAGCTGGGTTCAAACTTACAATTTTTAGGAAAAAAAAAAAAAGAGAGAAAAAAACCTGAGTTCGATCCCCAACACCAAAAAAAAAGAAAAAAAAGAAATACAAACCTACAATCTTCCTTGCCTCAGCTTCCCAAAGTGCCGTACCACCATGACTGGCTTACAAGAAACTAGAGGGTAACAAAATATTTAAAAGCAAAGGTCTAGAGAAAGTTGAGTACTCTCTCATCAATATTCTACTTTTTTTTTTTATTTTGTTTTGATTTTTAGACAAGGTCTCAATATGTAGTTCAGGTTGGGTTTAACCCACTACGGAGTCCAGGCTGGCTTCGAACTCACAGCGATCTTCCTGCCTTAGCTGCCCGAGTGCTGGGAACACAGATGTGTGCCACCACATCCAGCAACATTCTACTCTTTATTTCTCAATTGTAGTTCCTAAAAAAGAAAACTCAGGCCCAGCAGGCCTTTCAGCCCACATTCTCACCGTATTCTCCAGAGGTCATCAAAAAGGCCTTGCTCGAGTTGGGGCAGCAGCAGCGCAATGGCCGTCTCGGCGTACATGGAGATGACCCGCTGTCCCGCACGGAGGGCAGTGTCACGCACAAACTCGTTCTCATCAGCCAGAGCCTGGGCATGTAGAGCATGGGTCAGCCAGGGCTGCCTCTTCTTGAGCAGCCTGACCAAAAGGAAATGGGGCTCCCTGAACAGCAGGATAGGAATTCCTATCCTCTCCAGGACAGCAGTGGCATCCTGCCCTCACTTCTTCCATGCTCAGTGGGATCACTGGTACCTACTTTGAGGATACAGGGAATGATGGGCCCCACGTAAGGGGTGAACTTGTCCCCAAAGGTAATGGGCAGGTAGTTGAACATCATGATGTAGCCATCTCGGACGTGGGGTGCAATGTCCACTTTGCTGGCTGTAGCAACAATTTCCGGCATCAACTTCTCCAACTTCTCCACTCCCAAGCCAGCCATGACCTCAGCCAACCCTACAACCCAAGGACAGAATGAACTTACTGGATCTGAGGGCCCCTGGATGGCATTCCCGGGCTGGCCCCTGGGCCTGCTTCAGCCTTACCTTGTGCAGCGCCTGAGCGATCCACGGAGCTCTGCTCATAGGTCAGCGTCTCCATCAGCCACGGCAGCAAGTCCTCAAAGCACGACTCCCCCATGCCTTTCACCATGGCACCAAGAGCCTTGGCAGACACTGTCCGCACCTGACAGGGAACCAAGAACAGGGATAGTGAGGACAGGCATCTTGCAACACAAGGTAGCTATGCAGGAGCAAGCATCCCTAGCCTCCTTCCCTTTGCTTAAGAAACATAAAAGCAGCTCTGCAGAATTCCCAATAATCAGTTTTCTGGAGACTGGGCTAAAATAGTGAGCCTCCCTCACCCCAGACTCACCTCAGGTACAGGGTCCAAAAGAGAGGCTTTCAGACCAGGTGTCACGCTGGGCAGGTAGGGGGCCAAATCCTGCAGCAACACACAAGGACACTCAAGCAGAGCTGAACTCCTGTTTTTTCCAGGCCCAGTTCTGCTGTGGACCCCGATCTCTTTATTCTACTGACAAGGAGTTCCACCAGGGCCTCAAGCATAAAAACTGAGCTGCTCACAGTATGTGGGTAACTAGAGAGGAGCATCTCCTCTGATCTGGTCCTTGAAAGTACCAGGCAACTGCTCAGGGAAACCTACAACAAACTACTGGCCTCTCTCCAGCATGTGAAACACAGCTGCCAGCCAGAGACCAAGGCACAACTCCTCCCATCTTCCCTTGGGATAAAGGCCTGCCTAGACTCTGGAATCCTCAGGAAATATTTCTGGTCCTTTCCTTTCAGAATTTCATTATTGTCTTCTCTTTTTTCACCTCAAAATGTTTGTGTCTTAATGTAGCCTTCAGTTTTAGGGAGTAATTTTAAATATAGAAAATGCGTTATGTTCACTGCAGCAGCCCTTAAAATAGTTAAAAAAAAAAAACCAAAAAACCAAAACCCAAAAACTTAGAAGCTGTATAACCAATGACAGAATTACATAAGTTATGGTATATAAACTTGTTGGGATATGATATAACTACTAAAAAGCAGTTTTATGAGTAACTTGCTATAACCTGGAAATATACTATAATTTTTTAAATGGAATATAAAACTATTTATAGTAATTGCTTTAGTGTTATGGGATTGTACATATAATTTGTTGTCTTTTTAATCTTTTAATGTCCCAAACTTTCTAGGATTGGAGTAATCTTTTGTCCATCAGAGCACAGCTGTGGTAGGTGGTAAAATCACAAGTTCTTGGGAGCAAATAAACAGAGCAAAGCTCCCAAACTATACTCAATTACTCTAAGAGGCTTAGAGAAGCACCAAGAGGCCGTAGTCAAGGACCAAACACTGAGAACTAAGAAGGTTTTAAACCACCATGCTCTAGAAGATGCCCAGAGACCAAATTTCTACCTCCCACCTAAATGGCCTATTTTCCCCTAAAAATATATCAAGGACCAGCTGGGAATGTAGCTCAGTGGTAGAGCATATATCTAGCATGCAGGCGGACCTGGGTCCAATCCACAGCAGCACAAAATAACAAATGATAACCAGGGACCAGCCCCACCTGCTGTGGGTAGGGACTCTACACCCTAAACCAGCATCCATTCATATGCCCCACACCAGCCCTAGCTGGGCTGCTACCTTCTGGTCTGTCAGGGAGTACATGTTGCCGATGATCTGTGCTGCCATCTTCCGCGTGTCTGTAGAGCGGTCCTGGAAGGCTCTCTGGACAATGGGCATGATGAGGGCAAGGGATGGGGCATCAATGAAGTGGACAAACTTGGTGTCCAGCAGGGTCTGCAGGCACTTCTGGGTCTTCCTTGATGGGTCCGTCAGAGCATCCAGCAGGACAGGGGCAATGGCTGCAGGTCCACACAGGAGAGAGGCTGGTTTGTACAGGACCATGGAGTGGCAAAGCCACGGGATCCCCAAAACCAAAGTGGGTCAGAAAAGCAGAGAGACTAGAGCACCTCCCTGCTGGAGGCCCATAAGCTGCTTCCTAGGGAAGCCATCCTGCTTACTCCACCAGCAGGACTACGGCAGCTGCTGTGTGAAGGCAGCAGTTATCACCCTCTTCACTGCAGCCTGTGGTCAGGCCAGGCACCTGTGGGCTGGTTTCAATGGGCACTGAGTTGCAACCAGTGCCGACCCTCCACAGGATTGTTTCTTGGGCACCAAGGACCTTATTCTGGAACCAGCAACCCAATACTGGTTTTGCAAAACAAAAAAAAAAACTGTTTTAAGATACCAAAGTTGCTTGACGCAGTAGTAGAAATGAAGCACACAGGACTTACAGCCTACAGCAGATAAAACGAGTCCTTAAAAACAGTATCAACAGCCCAGGAGAAGGAATTCCTAGAGGAATACCTGCCTTATCTCTTCCATAACTCTAGGAAGTTTAACCACGATAAAGACCCATGTTGGTCAACAATTAAAAAATAACTATTAAATGGCCAAAGGATTTAAACAGTCAGTTCTCTAAAGATGTGCAGCCATAAGCACATGAAAAGATACTCAACATCACTAATCATTAAGAAAATGCAAATCAAAAGCACAATGTGGGGGAGGGGGGTTTAGCTCAGCAGTTAGAACGCTTGCCCAGCAAGCACAAGGCCCCGAGTTTGATCCCTGGCACACACACACAAACACACACAAAAAAAACCACAATGGGATGTCACTTCAAATTCACTAGGATGCTATCATCAAAAAGATAAGAACAAATATAGGCAAGTGACACTCATACACTGCTGTTGGGAATGTCAAATGGTGCAGCCATCTGGACCCTAGAAAAATCTGGCAGTTCCTCAAAAAGTTAAATAGAGTTATCATATAACCTAGTGATTCCATTCATAGGTAGCTAACCAAGAAAACAAAAAATATCTATTACACAAAGTTTCATAGCAGCGCTGCTTCCCTCCACCAATTACCGGGAATTGAACCCAGGTCCTTTGCACTGAACTATATCCCTAGATATATTTTATTTTGAGACAGGGTCTTGCAAAGTCCCTAAGTTGCCCAGGATAGGCTAAAACTTGAGATCCTCCTGCCTTAGCTCTGCCATCATGCCTGGCCTGCAGCATTACCTTTAATAGCCAAACAGTGGAAACAAGTCAAATGATAATCAATGGATAAACAAAATGTGACACAATGAAGTAGAATTGAATGGGATGTATTACATCCAATACAATATTATTCAACCATAAAGGACATGAAGTCCTCGATAAACTCTACAACACAGATGAACCTCAAAAACACTCTGTTAAGTCAGATAAAAAGGTCTCATATGTGTTATATGATTTTTATAAAATGTCCAGAATAGGCAAAGTCAGAGACGAGAAGTAGATTAGTGGTTGTCAGGGGTGCGGGGTACGGGGCAAATGAAGAATGACTGCCAGTGGGTATGAGGTTTCTTCTTGTGATGATGGAAATGCCCTGGAATTAAGACTGGTGAGACTTTCACAGTTTTGTGCATATATATACTAAGCACCACTGAATCATATCCTTTTAAGAGCACATTTTATATTATGCAAATTATATTTCAATTCAAAATAAAAAGATTCACACTGGATTCCTAAATGAGGGATTTCCACTGGTTTGACAGCCGGATGTGGTGGTGCACATCTGTAATCCTAGCACTCAGGAGGCTGAGGCAGGAGGACTGTCATGCGTTCAAGGCCAGCCTGGACTACCTAGCAAAACCCCGTCTAAAAAAACAAAAATCAAAAAACAAAAAAACTTGTTTGACAAATATGAGACTGCCTGTGTCTCAGAAATCCCCAGGGCTGTTTGGTCACTGTGAAAGTGGGACTCATAGAAGCAGAGCAGAATAGTGCTTGCCAGGGGCCGAGGCGTTGATGGAGGGAGGGAGGTTGGGAAGATGTTGGTCAAAGGTACAAAGTTTCAGCTGGGCAAGATGAAGACATTCTGGAGATATAACAGCACAGTGACCACAGTTAGTAATTTTCTGCTGTATACTTGAAATTTTACTAAAGAGTAGATATTAAATGTTCTCACAAAAAACGCAAAAAGCAAAAACTATGTGAGGTGATAGGCATGTTAATTAGCTTGATTATGGTAATCATTTCATAGTGTATACATATATCAAAGCATCTCACTGTACTCATACATACATGAGTATATATTTACTTATCCATGACACTTCAATAAAGCTAGAAAAAAATCTTTAAGTAAAAATCAAATGAATTACTTTTCAGTACTGGAGACTGGACCCAGTTTTCCAGGCTGGACTCAAACTTGTGGTCCTCTCCCCTCAGGCTCTCAAGTAGCTGGGATTATATGTGTGTGCCACTTCGCCTGGTTGAAATGAATTTTTCTTTAAAAAAAGAAAACATGTATTAGCCAGGTGTGGTGGCAAACGCCTGTAATCCCAGCACTCGGGAGGCTGAGGCAGAAGGACTGCCACAAATCCAAGGCCAGCCTGGGCTACCTAGGCTACCTAGTATGTTGAAGGCCAGAAGGCCAGCCTGTACTACAGGCTGGAGACTCTGTCTCCAAAAAAAAAAAAAACAAAAACGTGTATCCTTACTGAATTGTTTGTCCTTCAGTAATTAAGAATTATGCTGAAATCTTCCATCGTGAGAATGAATTTGTTAGTTTCTCCCTGTAGTTCTATTTATTTTTGTTGGTTTTGTTTGTTTTTTTCAGACAAGGTCTCATTATGTAGTTCACGCTGGCCTTAAACTCACCGCGTAGCCCAACCTGGCCTTGAACTTGCAGCAACCCTCCTGCCTCAGCCTCCCAGGAGCTGGAATTACAGGCAAACACCACAATGCCTGGCTTAGTTTTATATATTTTGTCTTATATATTTTGGGGCTATTAAATTTAGAATCATTATAGCTTCTTAGAAAACTAAAACCCTTCTTGCTATGTAACAGCTCTCTTTATCGAAAAAAACCTTTTTTCTCTTAAAATAAAAACAATAAAAAAGGGGGCTGGGGATTTAGCTCAGTGATTAGAGTGCTTGCCTTGCAAGCACAAGGGCCTGAGTT
>PVJO010002718.1:0-35792 GCA_004026905.1 Hystrix cristata | reverse complement strand
CCCGAGAGTTCCATTCTTAGTACCACGAAAAATCAAACAAAACAAATAAAAAACCCCATGATTTCTAAATGATAAAATAGCTAGCAATATGCTGGTTGAAGTACTAACACTCCAAGCTGAAGCTTAAAAAGCAGCAAGTAAAATGCCTGTTAACACGGCTGGCTGGGTTTTTTCGTAACAATCAGCTTCTTCTCTTCCCTCAGAAAAGAATCATACTAAAGAGTACAGTAAAGGGAGTAATCCATTCCTTAACCCTCCTCTGTATTGCAGGCCTGCTACAGTTCGATGGAATAGAAAGTTCCCAAACAACCTAACACTTTGGATGGCACTGATGTAGTCCGAACTGTCACTAAACCCATGGACCTCAGAGCTCTGCTTAGTGCACAAGTCTCTCAGAGTCAACTGCTCCTGAGCCAGTGACTCAGTGTCCCTACCTATGTACCCCTTGACGCCTGCCCCAGACCAGTGGGAGAACAGACTGGTTCCAAAATCTCTTCAACTTTTCTAGGAAAAGGGCCTCTCAGCATTTAGAGATTATTTCAGTGTGAACATATTTATTTGCCCTCAGAGAGCAAAGATCTTAGCTGAATGGATGCACACTTCCTAGAGTGGGGGGAGGGGCGCAAGTACCATCAAGATAGCTTACCCAGGATCTCAGGGTTCCTGATGACAGAGCCAATCTGCCTGAGCGCCTGCTGTCCAGCCTTCTGTACTTTGACGTGGGAGTCAGTCAGCACCTCTGTGAGCTTCGGCACAATATTGGGGAGGCAGGATGACAGCTGCTTGGGAGCACAATACGCCATTGCCCCAAGCAGCTCCACCGACCCTGCAGACAGCAGACATGTGCCAGCACTGAGTCACTGAGCACAGGCCAACAAATCACCTATGCTGGCCGAAAACTGCTCAAGCAGTGCCTAGGCAGGGAGCAAGAGGCTCCTGAGGCCTACTGAGCACTGGGATCCCAGACGAGGGGCCAGTTGTGTGAGAGAAAGAGGCAAGGCCATAATAAGAGTATCCTGATTTGGTCCTGATAATAATACAAGGCCAGTTCACTGAACTTCTCCAGCCTCAGTTTCCTTGTCCACTGATGAAAAAACTGTCTTAGACCTGTGATATCTTGGTGAAGGCTGAAGGGCCAAGAGGGAGGCCAACTGGAAGGTCCAAACCTTCACCCTCCTCAAACCAGAACAGCTCCACTTGTATCTGTTTTGCAAATTAGGGTTACAGATAAGATATTTTTACAAAGTTTTACTGGATGAAAAAGGTTTTAAAGCCACAGAAAGTTTTCAAGCTCAGGATTTCCTGACTTAGAGTGGAAGCACAGGTCAGAACTGTCCAGGGCATAAAAGCACACAAATTATAATATAGGAGAACTAAGCTTCCAAAGGCAGAGTCTTGTCCTCATTCCTGGGCTGGGGACCACAACATACAGGACGAGAGCTGTGGCTTCCTGCGTCTCTGCTAAGGCATTTTTCTGAGCAGGGAGCTATGAATGAGAGACAGAAAGGAGTGACCTTACCGGCTTTGGTCCGCCAGGATTCCTCCTCTAGGGCAGCTAACAAGGAGGGGAGTACCAGCTTCACTCCATGAGCGCTCAGGTTACTCATCACAGCCTTGGCACAATCATCTGCAGCCTCAAGGGAGGAGAGAAGACATTCAGAGGCCTCGGCTAAAGCAAGGGTCAAGGACTGACACTAGCCCTAGTATTCCCCAGTGACCAAAGGATATTGGGATCTGTTCTGTCAGACCCCAAGCCAGAGTATATAGGAACAGCTGAGCACACATCTCGTGAAACTCAGGACTTTAGGGACCCATGAGGGAGTACATACTATACCAGTATCGAGTGCCCTAGATGCATGCAGAAGGGATTCTAGTAATGGAGACTTGGCCCCACCTCACACTCACAACCAGTGACCTCCCCAGAGCAGGGGCTGGCTCTCATTTATGTCTCTCATGCAGCCTCAGGACTTACCTCACGCACATACTGGTTCCCATCCCCAAAACACAGTAGCAGATGGGGCAGCACGTGAACCACATAGGGCTCAAAGAGCTTCCCCAGCATGGTACACAGCATCTCGAAGGCAAAGAGGGCCCCTGCGGGGAGAAGGCAGGACAGCTGGAAGAATGTCCTCTGGGGCTGCCACAGGGACCTGAAGGGACAGGTCACCTCCTGCCACCTCCTCAGCCTACAGAAATGTTCCGGGCAGCTGCGGGACTAAAGTACAGCAGGCTCTGTCTCAGCACCCGGAGCAGGAAAGTGGTGGAGCAGAATGGAAGAGCAGGCTGGGAGCTGTCCATCACTTCCTGGGACTAAAAACTTGAAGTGCAAAACCTGTCTCACCTAAGAGCACTGCTAAATTAGAAATTAGGAAGTCCTGGTCAAACCAGCAAGATGGGGCTGGGATGGGTCACACACATGGCTGCTCCTCTATAGCACACCACCTCCCTCACTTCACCTGGGAGGGTAAGACCAGATTCCTTCCTCTGGCTGCATGGGCACTGACTTCCCACACCGGTAGCACCAAGCTCAGAGACACTCACCCTCTCGCCGGCGGAAGTTCTTCTTATCCTGGATGGCATCTGTCAGGGCTGCCATCATTTCCTGCTGTTTCAGAGAGAGGATGCCCAGGCCCTTCACCAGGCCTGCCAGCCCGTATGCAGCCCCTTTGCGTTCCGCATACTTGTCTGACTCCAGCAGCTGCTGCATGAGCCGCTGTATCATCCCTCCAGCATCCTCCTTGATGGCTGGCACAAGAGGCGGCAAACAGCTGGCCACGGACTCCTGGACCTAAGGGAGGCCCGCCTCATCAGTGCTGCAAGCTCAACAGCAGGTTCCTAGTGACGGGTGGCCCTATACAGTACCTATACCAGACACCCCAAGCCCTGTCTCAGCCACTACTGCGGGTGTCACAGGGCATTAGAGAGGCAGCCTCTTAGCCATCATGATGCATATGCTCCATCAGGGTACATGCTGCAATCTATTCGTCACAAGAGCATCAGACTCTGGTGCTGACTGGTCTACCCAGAGAACTGCAGCCTAGGTGCATGGGGAACCCCAAAGGCTGGGAACACCCAGAAAGAGACATCTCCAGAGAAAAGCGTGCTGCTATGACTCCGTAAAGCAGCTTGTGTTTGTTGTTTTCCAAACTTGTCAAAGTCACAGGGAAATTGCAGTGGGCCTTACAGGACTAGGACCAAGTTGGGGTACTACCAAAAGGTATTTAACCCTGCCTTCAGCCACAGCTCATGAAGTCCACCTCAAGAACAGAAAAGTGTGCTGCCTGCTGCCCAGGTAGGGCTCTTTGGCCAGGTTTTCTGATACTTTGACTACAATTTTGGAAGTCTGTTTTCAACTGTGAATTTTATGAGGATGCTCTGGGTAGTCCAAAATGCACATCATGGAAATATGTAAATTCATGTTTTTAACAAAGAAGGAAAAAAAAAATCCTTTTTAGTGTGGCCCAGAGGCCGCATTAAAAGACACCTGCAACAGGTAACGAACACACAGAGAAGGCCAGAAGAATTGACATAGAGCCCATCTTTTTCTTTTTTGGATGCAGGGGATTCTAGCTCAGGGCCTTGTGCAAGCACTCTACCACAGAGCTAAATCTCCAACCCCCCTTCTTGTTTAAACCTTTGTATCCTCAGCAAAATTCATACTAAGAACAAACAAACAAAAAAAAGCTAGCAAATGAGTAGAAAAAATGAAGTATCTAGGCAATCTGTTAGAACAAAGTAACTTCTCCCCCAGAGGTGCAATTCACTATAAACCAGGCTGTCCTAGGAAGCAGGATGTTATGGTTTGTGTCTAGATGTCCCCCCAAAGCCTCATGTGGTAAGAGATAGCTGGATCTAGAGTGTGTGATTACTAAATTGATCCATTGGTTTGGCATCGTTCTGCTGGGATCAAGGATGTGAGACTGAGATTGGGGGTGGGAGTGCGGGCCGCCCTGGAGACAGGTAGCCTAGATAAAAGATACAGGAAGAGGCTAATTAGCTGCTTGTTTGCATTGCTTATTTGCATACATTCCTTGCATTTCCTCACTTTACTTTGCTGCCGGTGGGTCGGCCCGCCTTGCCTCGGACCCAGCGGACTATAGACTGAAACCTCTGCAGATTGTGAGCTAATAAACCTTTCTTCCCCTAACTTTGGGTGTCGAGTATTCTGTCCCAACAATGAGAGAAAAGTAACTAAAACACAGGACAACTACAACTGATGAACCCATTCAGCGCCAAGCATCCCGTGGCCTCTCCCCAGTAGGACCCATTCCCCAGCTGGCTTGTGTGCCCCAGCCAGATAGCAGGTACCTGCTGGGAGGGGGTGGAGAGGGCAGCAATGAGCTTGGCAACAATGGGCTTCACTTTGGGGTCACTCTTGTCCAGGTGCTTGGCCAATGAGCCCATCAGGACCACCACGCTCTGCCTCACGGCATCGTAGCTGGCATCATTGGGCGCATCCTTCAGGAACTCCTCGAACACTGGCAGCAGTGAGTTGACATTCTCCTGGAAAGGCCAGCCCCCCAGAACCACAGGTCAAACCTATGAACCCTATGGGGTGTATTAGGATGACATTCTCTGTCCTGGGACAGGGATTCTGACAAGCCAGCCAACTCGCCTGGACTTCAGCAGACTTGTAAGAATTTAACACCCTCTCAGGGGTATTTTTAGCTCAAAAGAGATAAAAATGTAATTTCCCATCAGAGGCTAGTGTCCCACAAGACTTCTGGCACTCAAGTCTCTAGGTCCATTGCTCAGCTCCATCTCCTCAGCTGGCCAAAAACTTCTTACCTTCCCATGGGCATTAAGGGTTGCTAGGGCTGCGTCCAACATGCACTTCCGGACATCTGGGTTTCGGTCATTGAGGGCATCAGGGACAAAAAACTGAAAGAGTGGCTTCACCTGAGAGCTGTCCAGATACTGGGAGAGCTTGCTCAGGGCCAAGGCCAGGCCACACCTGGGAAAGAAGTAGGAGCATATGGACAGGTAAGAGCCAGCCAGCAGCAAATACCATCTTGAGGCATATACTATCCCAGAGCCCAGAGCCCACTGCCCATATCCCACAGCTCACAGCCCACAGCCCACTGCCCAGTGCTTGACCAGTTTTTTTGGAGCAACCCACTTGTCAAATGGAGATACCTACACTGAGTTTACCTCCTAAGTGTGTCCTTGGGCTGGGGACCTGCTGTGCCTCCCCACATATGAGTACAATGCCCACCTATCTATCTTCAAACCAGGTTGTAAGAGAAGAGACATAAAAGAACTGGATATGAAAAAAAAAAATTGGATATGAAGACCTTTGGAAAGGAATGTATTCTAACAGGGCAAAGTGACATTATTCTTTTCAGAAAGTCACTGGAGCAAAGAATCTACATCCTATCCCTATCTAATGGTCTGGAATGAGAAAGAAATGAACTAAGAAAAGCCCATACACCACTCCATACTGACAGCAGTGCAGAATACAGGGCCAGCCATTCAGAAAACTAACACTACAAGGTGTACCTACTCTGTGGGAGGTATCTTCCAGGGTCACACCTGCTCCCAGACATCTGTCTAACCCTCCAGTTGCTACTTGTGGGATGTAGAGGGGAGGAAACTAACCTTCACTGAACACTTTAGACACTGTTAGTGCAGTTCCAACAACCTGCGAGGTAGGTTTTTCTATTGTGCCTTTCAAACAGATGAGGAAACAAAAGCCTGGGGAATAAAAGGTCCAGGCCAAGGGCACAGAGCTGGCACAGAAGGAGCCAGCATTTGAACTCAGGTCTCTCTGACTCTCAGGGCAGTCTGATGCCTCCTCAAAGCACCCATGCCGGCCAACCTGCTGCTTCTGAGAAAGCTCAGAGAGGAACCAGACCATAGCAGGGTCATACCTGGCTTCCCACTGATCTGGAGGAGATTCTGAAATGACTCGTCCCAAACCATCCAGCACTGGGGGTGGCCGCTGCAACAGACAACTGGGTAAATGCCCTGCGTCACCCCTACCCAGCCAGGGAGACCAATGGCGCAGGTATCAGGACACGGCTACTCTGAATCACCAAGTGCCCCAAGACTCTTAGGTGGAGTATTTGGAGGCTGAGCAGACTCCAGCCAACCTCACACCACCCAAACCACAGCAGTTGTCCGGGTTACTCACATACAACTTCTCCTGGTAGATTTCCATGAGTCTGCCCATGACCTCTGCCGCCTGTCGCTGATACTGTGCCACGGCCTGGGAGAGGGCTTCAGCCCCAGCCTGCCTCACTGCTACCTCATGATAGATCACATCGTCAATCAGCAAGGAGCAGAGGTCTGGCTGCAGATCAAGGCCCATGGTCGACCACAGCCTGCAGCAGACCAAAGGTGGGCTGGTCAGACAAGGAACTACAGCACCAGCTCCATCAAGCCCAACCCTGCCCTTCTCTCACTGGAAGCCAAGCACAATGCTTCAGTTACTTCCTAAGGGAGAGAGGTCAGAAGAGGAGAAAGCAGCTACTCACTGCCTCTCACCTCTCAGCCAGCTTCCGGATCTCCTCCTCCCTGTCAAACTTGACCACCCAGAGCCTCCGCAGCAGATTCAGACCATTCTTCTCATCGGTATCAGGGGCTGGCAATACCATGTGAAGCTCCATCAGTCCCTGGGAGGAGGAGGGATCAGATCACATGAGACTCGACCTCTCAGAGAACTCTGACCTGCCTTCTTATCACCCTTTGGGCTGTAATGTCCAAGATGCAACCACATGGTGCATATGGCGATTTAAAGTTACATCAATTAAATTAAGTTATACCAAACACACTTCAGGTGGCTGCATCAAAGAGCACAGACAGAAAATATTTCCATCAATACAGAAAGTTCTGGCTGGGGATTTAGCTCAGTGGTTATAGTGCTAGCCTACCACGCACAAGGCCCTGAGTTCAATCCCCGGCACCAAAAAAAAAAAAAGTTCTGTTGGACAGTGCTGGTACAGAAGTGTCAGGACTCAGCTTAATTAGCTGCCCATTCAGAGTCTCCTCAAATTAATTTCTAGGAGCTGGAGGAGTTGCTCAGTGGTATACTGCATACTTAGCATGTGCAAAACACTGGGGTCAATCCCTAATGCCAAATGATGGAATACATGGTAGAATTTTTTTAATGTAAAAATAATAAATCTAAATAAACAAGATAAAAGCTCAGGTAAAGTGTGCTCCCTTTGTTGGATGAATTTCTAAGAAAAATTTACCACAGTGCCATTGCTTTTCATACTGCTGAGTGCCAGACAAAACCATCACATATCAGTAGCAAGAGGACATGGATCAGCATTTGGGGACCACTGCCTTATTACGCCAAGACAATTTTTAGTTACGTCCAAAAGCCACCAAGAAAATTCCTTGTGGAGCCAGGCATGGTAGTACAAGTCTGTAACCCCAGCACTCTGGAAAGCTAAGGCAGGAGCATTGCAAATTCAAGCCCAGCCCAGGCAACTTAGTGATTAATGAGACCCTGTTTCAAAATAAAAAATAAAAACAGCTGAGGATGTAACTTGGTGCAAAGGCTCTGGGTTCAATCCCCAGTGCCAAAACAAGAAAAAAGAAAGAAAAATCAAGTGCAGGTAACATGGTGAACAAACATACAATATTGTGAGTTAGACTGTCCATAACTCTATGAAGATCCATATTCCAGTTTTAAAATTAGGCAAAATCTTCCAAGAAAAAAATGGACCACAACACATCACAGCAACTGCTTAGTTTTCCAATCCTTAAAAGGACCTCAGCCAGGCATGGTGGTGCACACCTGTAATCCCAGCACTCGGAAGGCAGAGGCAGAAGGACTGCTGGGAGTTTGAGGACAGCCTGGACTCCATACCAAGACCATCTCAAAACAACAAAAAAAAGGACCACACCCCAGCCTGTGACCTATTCTCTTCCATCTAAAACCTCCCATGAGGGTGAGGGAGATTCTTTCAAATCCCCATCATACAGCTCCAACACCTGTACAGAGTGACACGGGATGTCACACTAGCCCTGGAGAGAGTGAGAACATACCCGGAGCGCAGTCTCCCGCACACTGGTACATGGGGACTGCAAGGCACAGAGCAGCACGTCCACCTCCTCCTGCTCTGCGAAGGCGCAGCCATCCTCGCCACTGCTACTGGCACATAGTGTGGTCAGGGTGTCTGAGGCCAGAACCTGAGGACATAAACACAAGAGTTCAGTTCAGCAAATCATTTACTTATGTGGGACCAGGCAATAGGCTGAGGGGCCCAGAGAAGACTCTGAACTAAGAATATCCACCCCGCAGCCCTACCAAGGCTAAGATCCCAGCACAGGCCAGGCCAGTGAAACCCCTCACTAGCCGAAAACCATCAGACTAGCTCTCAAATGTAGCCCTTCTGCCCCAGTCCAAAAGCAAGGGCTAAGAGACAACTTCAGCAGGACTTAACCACTCATGCCAGGACCTGAGGTCCGAGTCACAACACCAGCCAAGTAGAAAGCAGATCACCTGTAGGCGCGGTGAGCCCGTCCCAATCACCCAAGTCAAAAGACGCAGCATAGCCACACGAGGCAGCAACTCCGGGCCATTCTGGGACAGAGAGAGAGCAAAGTAGATGAGCCAGGGTGAGGCTGTGGGGAAACACTGTAACCGCACCTAATGGCCAAGCAAATGGCATCTTCTCACCCACAGGGGATCATTCTGGGTCACACAACTGTCTCCAATGTAGAAACCTCACTGGGTCCAGAGGTGCTAACCCCAGCTACTCAGGCTTGAAATTCAGACTATGAAAAGCGGATGGACCATAAATATATGAAGAGAAGCTCAACTTTACAAGTAAAGAAATGCAAAATAAAATGAATCACTCATCACTGGCAATATCATACTACCTGAGGCTGTTAGGTTTGGAGAAAAGGAAACTCTTAGTGAGAGGACAGCTCAGAACACACCACATAATCTAGCAAGTCCACATCCAACATAAGCTCTATAGCAATGCTCCCACAGGGTACATAAGGAGCACAGCCACACAAGAGCTGGTCAAAACGGCGAAACATGAGTACAACTTTAAAAGTACCACTAACAGGTAAAGAGTCAGAACATGGTACATACATAGCTTACAATCTCATGCAGCCAGTACAATCAATAAAATGGGTCCATACACGCTGACATGGACAGAAACCCAGAGTAGACAGTTGTATGAAAGCAGTGTGGCCCATTTCTGCATTACAAAACCCACTACACTACGCATATGGCTGCCGTAGGAATAAACACCCTCTTTTTCACCATCAGAAATGTCCATGGGTCAAGTGTGTCACAACTGCCTGCCTCCCCAAGCCCTTTAAAAACAAGGGGAAAGCAGATCCTGCTCACCTCATCCACATGCCCAGGAGGCGTGCTGGGGGAGGCTCTCAGCTGGGCATGGACAGTAAGGATCTGAAGAATCTGGGCCATCCGCTCCTCATCCTCCTCACTGTGGTGGGGCATCTCGGTCAGCACCATTTTCAGGAATGGGAAGACCAAGGAGAAGGCTGGTGCCGACAAGGGGGCGGCATCTGCAAGAGCAAGCAGCAGGCATGATACGGTGGGCAGGCTGGGCCTGGGCCACTGCTACCTGTGTAGCCTCAAGGGAGGAGGTCGGGGGGGGGGGGCTGGAGGCCCTTCTGATGCCTGGAAGCACACAGCAGGGCAAGAGGGAGGATGGCTGGTAGCCCAGTACAAAAGCCAATCCTGTTCCAGAATGTGACTCTGAATAGAGAAGAAAATGCCAAAGGATCGCAACAACTCACAGAATAGGAGGTCTGCACTTAGAAATTCTCCAACGAGTCTAACTCTCATTGCAGCCCTAGTAGGGCTAGGCCAACTAGCCTACCTAGTAGGTACTCCAACTGTCCCAGTCCTCATTCTTCAGATGAGGAAACCAAGGCCAGGGAGAGAAGATTTGCCCAAGACCACAGATGAAGGAAGCCTAGGTGACACCATTGCTCCTACCTTCCCCACACCAGCTCAAACCATCCTGTGCCCTTGGTGCCATGCCACCTCATACCTGGCTCGCCCTTGCCCACCCTGCTGGCAATGGTGTGGGTATGCAGCAGCGTCACTGCTCTCTTTACAGCCACCAGTAACTCCTCCTGGCACCAGGACTTATCCAGAGCGCACTCTGGCTTCAGCAGGCGCAGAGTCACATGGCTCACCAAAGTTCCTGTGAAGAAGAGATGAGAGCCAGCTGGGGGTGACCCAGACAAAGACATAGAATCTGTCCCAGGCACCAAAAAAGGACCCAGAGCAGAGGTGCCTCATGCCTCTGAACTAATAATCTCTTTTGCTTCACCAAAATGTCATCCACCTCATTTCTCTCTTGATCTTCATGACAGGACCAGAGAGTAAGCAGGTAGACAGGAGCTGTCCTTTAGACACTTGAGAAATTGCAAATACACTCAGAGAAGGCACAGGCCACCCGGGGTTATTCAGCCAAGAGTAAAGCTCTAGCCACATGGGGCCTCAACCTTCTATGCAACAAGCCCAGCCAACCAGGTAACACCTCTGCAGGTTCCACATATACTAACTGACACTGCCACTCTAAACAGCTCTCAGGTTCCACCCTCAGGAACATACTCTTTAGGCTAGAAGTCTGCTTAAAGTCAGTAAACAACTCACAAAAGTAAGGTCACCATAATTCCTAGCCATCCTACCTGGTCTTCCTTTGTTCAGAGCTAACAGAAAGCTAAAGGTAACACTACTGACACATGGCTGCTCAGGGACTCTGGGATGCAGAGTGACTGGCTGTGGCTAAACCATCCTCACTACCACTGAACTTGATGTCACAGCTTTAAAACCACTACAGAAAGATGGGACACTGGCTAGCACCTAAAACCTGGTTCTCACAGTGAAGGCAGAGAAGACACAAATGGAGGAGTGGATGTACTATGCTGCTCCCAAGACTATCTAGCTTGAGGTTCCACAGGTTGATTCCCTAGGAAACCAGAATTCAGCACCGTGGCTCACCACATGCTTCCCCAAAAGCACTCAGGGGCACCCCAGCCCCCTCCCAGACTGCCCTGGGCCATCCCCACAGAGAACAAATAAGGACTAACCTAAAGTCTTGAGTCTCGGGGGCATGACACAGGCAGCCAAAGACAGGAAGGGGTTCTTGATCCTGGGAGCAGCCAGGGGAGATTTCAACAAGGGCAGGAAAGAGTCAACCAAAACAGGGATGTACTGGGTTAGGCCAGATGGGTTCTTGGCCAGGATGGTGTCCAGGAGTCCCAGCGCCGCCTCCAGCTCCCCATCCAGCTGCAAGCAGAGTCACCCAGGGGACAGATCAGCAGGGCCCCATTCTGGGACGTCGAGGAACAGGCATGGCTGCCCAGCATCCTCTAGCATGAGCACATGGTGATGGCAGCTGCTTACCTCCCGCAGTCGCCTCCGGATCTGTGCCTCCTTGTCCAGCTGGGCCTGCAGCATCTCCTTCTGCTTGCTGGTCAGCTGCACCTCCTCCTTTATTCCTTTCTTCTTCTTTATCTCCTGAAGGGTCAGGGTTAGCAAACCAATTCCATCTCCAGGGAACAGACCTGCCTCCCAGAGGAAGGTGAGCTTGCTTCCACAAAAAGCACAGGCCAGCTCCAAGTCTATGACGGGGTCCCCACATAGACCCCACCATGTGGCCCCCTCATCCCCTACAAAGTCCACAGCCATCTGAGGTCTACAGAATGGAGCTATCAGTAGAGAAGCCATTTTTTTTTGTTTTTTACCAGATTCTTTGTTGACGAAGGAAAGGAAGACTCTTATATTTAAGAGAAATAAAAGGTCCCACATTGTACTCCATAGTATTCTGGTGACCACATGGCTTTAGATTCCAAAAGTGATCCCGCCCTCCCACCCAGACCCTCCCTAGACCTGTCCCACAGAGGAAGCTGAAGACTGTACAAAGCTCACTCAGGTGGTTGGAGATGACAAGGCAGAGAAATCACTCACTCTTTCACTGAGCATCTACACTGTGCCAGGCACTGTTCTAGATGCTTGGGCTACCTGGGGAGAATCGCAATCTAGCAGATGAAGGCCAAGGAGAAACAAGTAAACAAATACATAACAGAGGTGACTATGAAGCAGGAGAACTGTCATGAAAGCAAGGTATACTGTGGATATGTGGGTGGGGGTTCACCTCTCTGAGAAGGGTCCACATGGGCTAAGATGGGAAAGACAAGAACCCAGCTTCAAAAAGAACAAAGGAAGAGTGCAGGCTGAGACAGGCCAGCACCTGTGTACTCTGCTCCTGTCAGAACCAGCTCTGTTCAAAGCTGAATATGCCACTTGACCCAGGGTTCCCAGAGACTCTACTGCCCCAGGCCCTGTATCTGCTTTCAGGAGCCAAGACACGACCCAATCTTCAAGAAGCTAGGGAGGTGGGAGAGACACAGGACCGAGCAGCAGTACTTAGGGAGAAACAGGTTTTGTTTTACTTGGGTGGGGACGCTGCTACAGAGGAGAACCAGGAAGAGGTCATGGAGAAGAGTGTACCATGGACCTCAGGCTGATCCAAGGGAACAACCTACATGCAGCAGAAATACCCAGATGCCCGAGGCCACCAAGCCTTGTGTCCACATCGAGACATCTCCAAGAACTCACCTCTTTCAACTCCAGCTCAATGATCTGCTCTTTAAAGGAGTAAGCTTTGTTCTCTCGCTTCATGTTGGCCTTTTTTATGCTGTCCTGCCGGGCACTGAAATGTACAGCACACGATCGGCCAACTTGAAAAGCCCCCCGCCAGCCCTGAAATCTAGCTTTTAAGTACTGTGCACCAGGACAGTGCCAGACACCTGACACGCTCTGGTACCCAGGGCCCAAGCACCAGGCCTGGAACATAGTAGGTATTCACCCAAAGAATGGGCAGGATGCTTCATTTGTTCCTCACAACAACACTACAAAGTAGGTGTTGTACCCATCACACAAGCAAGAAATCTAGGGCTTGGGGAAAAAGGCAACTGAGCCCACAAGTGGAGTCTCACCTCTGGATGATGGATTTGTCATAGAGCTCCCCAGCAGGGGTCTGCATAATGGCAAACTCCTCCCGTGTCACCAAGCGCAGTGCAGGGTTCTGCACAGAGGTGGTGATGGTGCTGACGAGCTGTGGGAGGACCCGGTCCGGGGACAGGATGGAAAGACAGCCCATGGCATTCATGGAAGACTGCCAGACAAACACAGAAACAGGGGCGTTGGGGATTTAGCTCAGTGGGAGAGCACTTGCCTAGCAAGCACAAGGCCCTGAGTTTGACCCCCAGCACCCAAAACAAAAACAAACAAACCAAAAAACCAAAAAACCAGAAAACACAGATACAGTCAGTCTATACCAATGCTGGGACTGAAGAGCAGTTCTGCCGTGCCTAAATGCCCCTGGCAGTTGGCTCTCCTTCCTGCTTTTTCTGAGCAGAGCCCGCCAGAGTGGACAACTGTAGTTTGTGTCTGCCTTACTCAGCAAAGTTACTCCTTAGTCTGGAAAAACCACTCTGATTTGGGGGGGACGCAGTCCTTCTGCACTCTCAATCTTCACAGTCCAGGATGAGCCGCCTTCATCCTTCCCAGAGGTAGGCAATGACCCAGGCCAGAAAGAAGGACAGGCTCAGAGATGAGCACAGGACCCAAGGCAGGCCAACCGGGACAATCCAACCCTGTGTTAGCTGACATTACGGGAAAATGTATGCTTTTTCCACTGAAGCTGTTGGAGGAACAAGGTATGAGCCTGAACTCTAATAGCTCTCTTACCACCAGAAAGAAAATACTAAAAATGGAGCCCACAGCCTGGAAGCAGAGATAAGAAACACAGACAGACTAGATATAATGTTCCAAGGCATCAGCCCAGGCCAGTCATGTCCTCCTATTTTGGAGGTAAATGAGGCAGTTAAGTCTCCTCTCATGCTTAAACCAGTTTGCATTTTCTGTCTCTTACAACTGAGAGTTCAAGCCCACATTTCACCACTTCTCCTCTTGTTTTTTTAGCCTTCCTTTCTTGTGCCCTGGGAAAGGGACCCCCACCCCTTTACCACCTGAGGCCAGAAGCACCTCACGTGCCTATCACCTGGTTCAGAGGACTCTGTGTGGTAATCCTGGGAATGATCTGATCCAGGTGCCTGGTGATGAAGGCTTCAGGATCAATCTTCATCTTGGCAAGAAGCGCTGGCCAGAGTCCAGACTGCGCTGCCACTGCAGGGGAGGGGGATCTTTGAAGCTTTCTGCCTGGCCTGCTCTCACCCTGATCAACAGAGGCCCCACCCTCCCATACCCACCACAACCACAGACCTAAAGACGGGTGGTGCGAGATGATCAGCATCTCCTGGGCCAACTGTTCCGTGTTAGTGACATCGCCCTCAAGCCCTGGCACACCAGAAATGACACACAGAGCCTCCTGCAGGACCCTTGGAGGCACGTAGGCCTTGCCTGTCTCAGTCATCTCTCCAGTGTCAGTCACCAGAGTCTCTAAGGGCAGCACCTGCGTGGAGACAACATGTGAGTCCCTGCTGCTCAGAGCCCTGTGCAGGCATGGCACATAAGAGGCAATACACCAGAGACACTACGCCTCTCCCTCCTGTTATTCTCTGGGGTCCCTGCTGCAGTGGGGACTGATGTTCAGCTGCTTACACTGGGACCCACAGGCTGTGAGGCTTGCCTGGAGGGACAAAGCACCTATGACTATGATCTTCCCTTCTACAGGGTACGGAAGGAAATGGAAATGGTCCAGGAGACCCAACACAAGGCTGCAAGTCTGTTACTGGCTCACAGGTTCCTAAGCCTTAGAGAGAGAGGCAGTGAGGTGTATCACAGAGAGTACTAAGACTGGGGTCCAGCCTTTGAGGTCTATTCCCAGATCTTTCTCCTACTGGCTGGAGATCCGGGGAGGCCAGGTCAGCTCCTGGAACCCTAGACAGCTCACATAATAAAGATTATATACCCTATCTGCCTGAAAAGTACTATGAAAAACCATAAGGGAGAATGGGCAGACAATGCTGTAAAGATGATTATTAGCTGAGCATGGTGGTGCATGCCTATAATCCCAGCACTCGGGAGGCTGAAGCAGGAGAATCCCCATGAATTCCAGGCTAGACTGAACTACATAGTGAGTTCAAGGTCAGCCTGAACTACATAGCAAGACTCTGTCTCCAAAAACCAAAAAACAAAAACAAATAAAAATGATTAAGTGTTTAAAATCAAGGAGGAAACGTTCAAAAAGGAAAAAGATTGAGCTACAGGTCGAAAAGGATGGGAAGGTAAAGAAGAGAATCTGAAAGGGAAAAGGAATTATATGAAAGAAGATGCTATCAAAGCTCAAGGGCAAGAGAGAACAACCCACAAATGGCCCAGCCTAAGTCCCAGGACAGAAGCAGGTAAGCTAAGGGGGTCCAAGAGCTCCAGTTCAAAGCCCAGAAACCCTCACCTTGTGAGAACTGAGGACAGTCTTCAGCTCCTCCAGGAGTCCATAGGCCAGCTTAAAGCCCCCGAGAGAGGACAGCAGCTTCCGAACTGTCTGCTGAGCCTGCCTGCGCACGTGCCAGGTGCGGCTCAGCAGCACCGCCACCAGGGCCCGGTGGTACTGCCTGCAAGCACAGGGACAGATGGCCCTGGGGCAAGCCAGGCGGCAGGGCTTCCACATCCAACCCTTCACACACCCCACCTCTCAGGCTCCTGCCACAGTCTGCCTCGTTTGGACCAAGGGACAAGATAAGCAGCCTGACGTACTGAACTTTGTTGCCGACGAGTCTATGCGAATGGTCCAGGAAAAGCCTCTCTGTCAAATGTAACACGGTACACAGGGCTGGGAGGGGAAGAAACAGTGGAAATGTTTTTTTAAAACAAGTACATGTACACACACATTCACACTTTATAAACAAATGGAAAATTAACACTGAAATGTAAATATGGTTATGATCATGTGAAGTTATAGCTCCTTTTTTATTTCCTTCTTTTTGCTTATTATGGACCCAGGTATTCTGAAATAAGGGAAAGTATACTTTTTTAGTAATTACAATTACTACAAAGTCCTACAAAAGAAATGAGGAAGTACATTATACACTCAAGAGAGATTGATTTCCGAGACTAGAAGGCACGTTACCATTTGTATAACCATTATACCTAACAGACACATTACCATTTGTACAAAAAAGGTAGAAAACTAAAATATAATATTGTTTACCTATGGCCAGATAGATAATATTAGTTATCTATGGCCAGAACTGAGTAACCAGACACCAAAATGGGCATGTAATTTTCAATGCAGACCTTCTCATACCTTTTGTTTTTTTAATTATGACTGTATTTCCTAAGCAAAAGCTGACTAAAAAAAATTTTTTTTTAAAACCAGGAAGTGACTAACAGTTGTAGCTCATTAATAGGATGTTGTGATTCATGAGTCAAAAGATTTTTCAAATCACTAATTAGAGGCAGACTCCTCCAAGGCAACCTAGAATTTCACACATACATTTAGAAATCAACTGTTCCTTTCCTGCCAGGAGAGAAACCAGTAGTTTCTATGTCTCCTGGTGGGGGAGTAGAGCCTGCCACGTTCCACCAGCACTCCTCAGCTCTTCTTAACATAAGAAAATCTGACACAGCACCAATTACCCAATCAGCTATAATTACAGCTAATATTGCAAGCGTCACTGCTGTCTCTACAATTCTCCCAGGGCCGCCTGCCTCCCCAGCCTGCCACTCCCCATGGAAATGAATTCATCCCAACGAAAACCAAGCTGTTGGCAGGATGGCTCTGGTCTGGGCTTTCGCAGAGCTGACTGGCCAAACAGGTGGTCAGGGACAGGTCATTTCTGAAGACCTCCCAAGAGACTTGGCTCCAAGTAACTCACCGTCTTCAGAGGCCATGAGCAGGAATTTCTCAGAAGTGAAAACCTGTTTCTTCTCATCCACAACCAGCTGCCAGAAACTGTTTAATTTGGCCTCTGCAAGAAACCAAAAGTCACCCACAGCACAGCACACCGTGGCCCCTAGGGGTAGGCGGCTCTATCCTGAAGCTGCTGCAGTGGGCTCTGTGAAGGACCCTGGCCAGGGTAGGTCAGTCCTAGGCTCACTGCTCTCCTGTTTGAAGAACTAACCTCAATCTTCGTGGCATTACTTCCTGTATGAAAGCTTTCAGTGGTTCCCTGCTGCCCACAGAAGCCCCAGCAAGCCATTTCTCCTCTGCGAGTCCCAACTACCCAGGCACCAACCTGGAATAGTTGAGGTGCCTCCACTGTGACTTGCCCTGCCTTTCCCTGACTGGGGCTATTTGGACTCACATGTGGCCCTTCCCTCAGGAAAGTGAGACCCTTCTGGGCTCTCAGGGCTCTAGTTCAAAGGCCTCATCCTTCATGAAGCCTTTCGCAACACCCACTCCCAAACTCAAAGCAATTTCCCCTTCAAAACTGCTCTAATGTCACATATTGCATTAAACTACAGAGGTTATCTTTGTTGCTACAGAGTGATAAGCACTCCAAAAAAAATTTTTTTTTTTTTTTTTTTGGTGCTGGGGATCGAACTCAGGGCCTTGTGCTTGCAAGGCAGGCACTCTAACCACTGAGCTAAATCCCCAGCCCCTGCACTCCAAAATTTGATGAAGCAAGTTCATGTTCATCTTTGCATTCCCCCAGGTAGCCCAGGCCCTTGGCGTACACATGTTGAGCACACAGTAACACATGAAAAGGAGATGAACTCCATTTTTCACTACAGGAAGTTCAAGTATGTGTACCTGCAGAAAGTGGAAGGTTAGTATAGTTTGAATCTGAGGTGTCCCCCTGTTATGATTTGGATCTAGAATGTCCCCCAAAACTTTCATGCACTCAGAGGTGAGGCATTTGGAGGGTGGCTGGACCACAGGGGTGCTATATTCACTGGTGGATGAATCTATCAGTGAGTTCAGCTGCTGACTGTGCTGTTGGGAAAAGCAGGACTTGGTCAGAAGAGGCAGGTCACTGGGGGCACGACCTGGAAGGGCACATCTCCCTCCCCACCTCATCTTTTCTCTGCTTCCTGGCCACCATGGCATGAGCAGCTTTCCTCTGCCAGACCCTTCTATCATGCCCTTCCTGCCTTAGAGCCAGCCAACTATGGACTGAATACTCTAAAAACCATGAGCTAAAACAAAGCTCTTTTCCTTTAAGTTGTAGGTCTCAGATATTACATCCCAGTGATGAGGAAAGTAACTAAACCCCCAAAGGACCATGTGTTAATGACTTGGTGCCCTTTAAGTGACTTTTCTCCTTTAAGTGACTAGGGGTATGCCAGGTAAATGTTCTTTCCTTTAAATTGATTTCTAGGTTATTTTATTTTGACAAAGCAATGGAAAGCTAACACAGGGATTAACTAAAGACAGCATGGAATACTAAGGAGCCATAAAAAAGAATGAAGAAGCACTTTTTTATCATGTTTTAAAATCATTTCCAAGGTATGTTCAGGATGTAATATGGTGTATACAGTATTTCATCCAGCATGTTTCACTACACACTGACTATGTTTGGACACGAAACTGGTAAATACTGTCCAAATAGGAGAACTCTGTGGCTGGAAGACAGGGCTAAGGGGAGACTTTCCACATTTTATCCTTTTATATTTTTGAATTTTGTACCATAAGAACAGATAAACAATTAAGATTTAAAAAAAAATCCTGATACTAAACCCAAGTCAGCTTGGGTATCATCCATAAGGCCATGTCCCAGAGCAGCAGAATGAAGGATAGTAACAGAGTCCCCTGGCTGCCTTCCCACTGCCCAATGTGACCCCGAGCCCCCTCCCTACAGATGCCAGGTAGCCATGTGACTGACAAGGCACTCCTACGGACTTGAAAGAGGCCCTTGTCATTGACCACCCTGAACATCTCTTACCAGCCTGTGAGTCAGCCACTGAAAGCTTTGAGAGCAACAAGGCTGCGGCAACCCCTTCCGTGACCGTGGGAACCTGAGTACTCTGGGAGGCTGCCTTCTCTACTGTCTGCATGAGCAAGGGCAGTAATTCCAGGGCCTGCAGGAGTGTGTCACCTGTAGAGAAAGAGCACCTTACAGGACAATCTGATCTTCAGGGGTGACAAGATTACTTGAGAAAGGAGTATCCACCCAGGTGTAAACTGGCTTACTAAAATGCTTCAGTTAATATGTCAAACATCTCAAAGATCTGGGAATTAGAATCTGGGGCTTAAATCAAACTACAACCATAAAATTGGAGGCAAAAGGGCCCTTATTAATCTAATGGTCCAACTATTCATCTAATGGGTAAGGAAACAGTGTTTCCAAGGTCACACAACTAGTTGACACACAGCCAGCACCAATGTTGAACCTATCAATTCCTACCTAGTACTCGTCCCCCCATACCAGACAAACTCTAGGCCTATAAACCAAACCCACTTTTTAAAAAAAGAAATCAGTTAAAACTATAACTAAACACATTTTC
Organism: Hystrix cristata; assembly: GCA_004026905.1. Lineage (NCBI taxonomy): Eukaryota > Metazoa > Chordata > Mammalia > Rodentia > Hystricidae > Hystrix > Hystrix cristata. Next base: position 16,429 of record PVJO010002718.1, on the reverse strand, counting down.
ACAACTATTAACTCGATATACCAGAACACATCACAATGAAAACATTACTTCAGATAATGAAATGAATTGAAATCCAAGAAATGTTTCATACTGGATAACTTTGATAGTCAACTTGATTGCATTGAGAAACATCTAGGAAATTAGTAAAGGACACGGGGTGTGTCTATGAAGATATTTCCAAACATGACTGGCATACAGGACAGCAAACTGTTAGAAGAGATCTGCTCTGAATGTGGGTGGCACTAACCACAGCGGGTAGGGAAGATGGATAGGGGAAAAAAAGAGGAGGAAGCCTGCTAACACAGATTCACTGGTATTCTCTCACTCTGCTTTCTGGCTGCTATGAGGTAAGCAGATTTTTCCAGCCATGCTCTTTCCACCATAATGCTCTGCCTCACTACGGCCCAAAAATAACAGACCCAAGGGTTGGGGATTTAGCTCAAGTGGTAGAGCACTTGCCTAGCAAGCGTAAGGCCCTGAGTTCGATCCCCAGTACCTCAAAAAAAGTAGTAACAGACCCAAGTGACTATAGGCTGAAACCTCTGAAATCATGAGCCAAAATAATCTTTCCTCCTTTAAGCTGATTTTCCGTTTGTTTGCAGTGCTGGGGATGAAACCCAAGGCCTCACACATGCTACACGAGTGCTCTACCACTGACCTACATCCCAGCCTTATGTTTACTTTTGGGAGGCGGGGTGCTAGGGACTGAACTCAGGGCCTTGTGCTTGCTAGCGTTCTACTACTGAGCTAAATCCCAAACCCTTTATGTTTACTTTTAAAGCATGAGGCAGAACAAAAGCTGAAGAGATGCCATTAAACCAAGTCTGTGCTGTCTACAATTCAATCTAAAATTGAGGCTGATCACAGCAAAAATGAAAACTGCTATATGAATACAGAAACTGTTTTAAAACCATGGATGTGAGTTCACTACAACCCTAAAGTAGTTGACCTTTTTTTTTTTTTTTTTGGGTGCTGGGGACTGAACTTGGGCCTTGTACTTGCAAGGCAAGCTCTCTCCCGCTGAGCTAAATTGTCAGCCCAAAATTTTTATTTTGTTTTTTTTGGGTGCTGGGGATTGAACTCAGGCCCTTGCACTTGCTAGGCAAGTGCTCTGCCACTGAGCTAAATCCTCAACCCCAACAATGTACTTTTTTTTTTTTTGGAGCTGGGGATCGAACTCGGGGCCTTATGCTTGCAAAGCAAGCACTCTAACTGCTGAGCTAAATCCCCAGCCCCCAACAATGTATTAACTGTACGTTTCTACTCATACGAATCTATGACTTCAATCTGCATTACTTGTGGCTTTGTATAAACCTAACAAACCACTGCACAGAGATGATTTATGACTGAGTGGGAAGTGTGTTTATTGTTCTCAACTTTGCAGAAATCTCTTCTGGTAATATTCTTCTTCTCTGTTAAGTAATGTGTGGGTACTGAGTTCATCAGACAAGATACATTTCATACAGAAGAGTTTCTCCTCTCTAGGAGAGGCTCTACAATCTCCTAAATGTTTCTTTAAATACAGTTCCTCATAAATTTGAGAGAAATAAGATTATTTAGGCTGGATGTGGTAGTGTATGCTTGTAATCCCAGCACTCAGAAGGCTGAGACAGGAAGATCATTATGAGTTCAAGGCCAAGATCTGCTTGGGAAAGAAGTGGATGCCTATCCCATCACAGCAGCTGTGCTAGCACTGAAGAGAGAGCAGTGATCTTTTTCTTTTTTCTTTTTTGGTGCTGGGGATTGAACTCAGGGCCTTGTGCTTGCAAGACAAGCACTCTAACCACTGACCTAAATTCCCAGCCCCAGTGATCACTTTTAAGCAGTGCAGAGTCAAGTTAACATGAAATTGGGCCTTTTAAATTGGTCCTTATCAGAATCATTTCTTCATGATCTCCAATGATACAGTGACAGGTTGACAAAATGAGTCCCATAAGGGGAGAAGCAAGTACCGGATGAGAAAAGGCACACTGATTCTGGGGTTTACAGAAGACTAAAAGGCCCAGAGGGTCAGGAGGGGGCTGGGGATTTAGCTCAGTGGTTAGAGTGCTTGCCTTGTAAGCACAAGGCACTGAGTCCAATCCCCAGCACCAAAAAAAAAAAAAAAAAGAGGCTCTTCAAAACAATGCAAAACAAGCTGAACTCCAAGGGAAAGACTGGAATGGTGAAAATGCCCTGAAGACTCAGTCACCTCTGCAGGGAAGGCCTGGACACTGGCTCATGGAAGGCATCTTACCTCGGAAGGAGGCCAGCATGCACTGCAAGTAGGCATGCCTCACTGCAGAGGTGGATGTTTTAAGGCTGAAGGCTTTCTTGAACCAGTCAGTGAGCTTCCTGGGCACTTCTGTCGTGAAACGGTTACACCATAGAGCCAGGATTGAGACAGCATGTACCAAGGTGCCTTCATGTACTAGGACGAGAAGCAAAAGTCCACAGTGTGACATCTATAACCACATCAAATCACTGCAAACAGCACAAGAGAGAAAGCTGAGATAGCAAAAGAGTGAACCAGTGATACTTCAGACAATTCCCAGCCCTGGTAACTGAGGGAGGTATGCTTTAGAAAGTGTGAAAAACCACAGCCAAGGGCAGGTCTGGAACACATGCTTCCCATGTTGCACAAAATTACCTTCCTGCTGGAGGAATGGAATGAACAGCTCCGCCACAGTCCCATTCAGGACTTGACCAGAAGACCCAGACACCACATGATGACTGATGCTCCCAATCCCTGAAAGGCACATTCCTTGCTCAGCTGCTCAGCTGCACAAAACCACAGCAGGCGAGTCTTCTTGCCACTGCCACTTCTGCACAGCAGTCATAAACTTCTGGGTTCCCCTAGCCATGTCTCTCCCTGGCTTTTACATTTTTTTCCCCCCCTGGCTATTACTGATCCTCCCTCAATTCTCTCTCCATAGTCTTTCCTTTTATAGAAGCCAGGCTTCTTGGCAGGCAGGCAGGCAGGCAGAAGAGCACTAGGGGGCAGGAGGGCATGACCAAGACTGTCAGAGAGGTCAGGATCCAAAGGGCTCGCTGTATCTGAGTCACATTAAACCTTTCCCAGTACCCACCATACTTGTAGGACCCATGGAGGAATCCTGTACCTGAGAGGACACTGATCTTCTGGGCTACAATAGTCAGCTTTCCCTCTGAGCCTGAGAGGAGAGAAGCAAAGCCTAAGTTCACATCACCCACAATTCCCCAGAAGGCGAACAGTGCATCATGAGGTGACATACAATACATGCAGACTCCAGGTTTAGCCTTCCTGGTGTGAAGCTGGGTTTAAAATAACATTAGCCTCTTATTTTCTAATTGAAAATGAACTATGTCCTTATAGAATATTTGAGAAACAGAAAAATGTATACAGAAAAAAGATTTGTAAATTATCTGTGTTCTCACTATTCAAACACATTAACATCTTGGAGGTTTTCATTTTTCTGCCATGCATAAAAAACAAAAACAAAAATGCTGAGATCACCACCTACACTGCCCCATGTACTTCTGCTCACATCATCCATGCACATTGCAGTGTGGGTGTCCCCCTGGCCACACCATCTCACCACAAGCAGACTCAGAATCAAGCCCTTCCTAGATCTGGGGCCTAGGGGAATGCTGGGGATACACCTCAGTCATCCTTAAGGCCAAGAAAGCTGCTCACCTCCGAGAATGGCGAACAAGTGCCTGGTCAGGGCCTCTGTGGCCGAGGAGTCACTGCACTGGCGGGCCAGGTTGTGCAGGGCCAGCACGGCTTCGTCCATGAGGCGGGGGCTATTGGACTTCAGCTGATCTGGACACACACAGTCACTGCTCAGGGGCTTCCAGAGCTGAGCATCCAGACTTCTGGGCATCTGTCTTTCTCAGGCTCCCAGCTCATCACTCCTGGCTATCTGTTCTCATTCTAAAGGACCTCAAGAAAGAAACTCAGGGGATTGGGAATTTAGCTCAGTAATTAGAGTGCTTGTCTAGCAAGCACAAGGCCCTGAGTTCGATCCCCAGAACCAAAAAAAGAAAGAAAAGAAAAGAAAGAAACTCAGCCCATGTAGGTGAAGTTAAAGCCTTATTTCTAACTTGAGCTGTCCCCCACCCTCTTTGCAATAAGAATTCCAACAGGTACATCCAAAACTCACTTATGTTGAGGGGCTAGAGTGGGGTCAGAATACTCACTAGCCAGGCCTTTCACGATGTCCAGGGCATACTGGCTGAGATCAAGTGTCACTGATGCCAGAAGACTGGAGATGGCTAAGGGGACAAAAAGGACTGCCCACTTCAGTCTCTGGGATCAAGGCCTGTTTCCGCCCTACTCCCTGGCAAATGCCACCAGGCCTGTTGTTCAGCTACATGGAATGTGATCACCCTTCATCTCCACAGGACTGCAAGGGTGGTCACACCCTTCAACCACAGGTCTGCTGAAAAGCTATACTAGCTCTTCCCCAGTCAGCAAAAAACCTGCCCCCCACCCTGGGCATTGCACCAAAACCTCTAACTAAGACAAGCAGGGACAGAGACTCGACCCCCATATTCATGGTTTCACATAGCACCTTCACACCAAATCCAAACTGACTCAAGAAAAGGGTCTTAGTTTGAATGTCTCCAGAAGGTTCTTGAACCTCTAAAATTATATGCATTCTAAATGGAGATACTTTGGTGTATTTCTTCTAACAAGAAACTCCATGACTTTACCATATTCTGAAAAGGGTCCCTGAACATTCTCTCAAGGTCCCAATAAAGTAATAGTGACTATATCTTCCCACCCAACACACACACACACGCACACACACATGCAGGCACGCAGCTATGCACACACACACCCTGCTACAAAGAATCAGGAATAAAGCTAATCAGGTAACTGGTCCCCTCCCATGGTCTTGTCCAACAGGAACCTACTTTCAATAACATTCTCTGGACTCCTCAGTAAGGACTTCTGTATGGTGGGCAGTATCAGATCCTTAAACTCTGAGTGGGACATGTATCGAAGCAGAGGGGCACAGTTATCCTATGAAGAGAAAGGAATCAGGCACCTAGCCCTTCAGGGAACAGGCCAGGAATAAAAGTCAGTACATAGTCCCAGAATGTAACACGGGATTTGGTTCATCCAGGCAGTAAGGTGCCCACTCACCAACAGGTACTTCGGAGGCTTTACTTTGCTCATCAGGACGTTCTTCACATAGAAATCCAGCAGGGCACTCTAGAGGACAGAGACCTGGCTAAACCCTGACCCTCTGAAGGGTTCTCCTCTGTGGGAGAACCTCCAAAAAAAACCATCAATCAATACCTTCAGTCCCACTCTCATCTCGCACCCCTCTCACCCACACCTTCCACTCCAACCCCACTTGCCTCCTCAATGCTCCTTCTCACTGACTGCCTTCTCTACCCAAAATGCTTTTCCACACTCCCTCATCTGCTACCTCGCCCTCACCCGCTGACCCCTCTACACCCTGAGAGTCACAGGGCCATACTCCCAGACTCACAGCCTAAGTCATGTTTCCCCACTCCTGACAATCACAGTTTCCCATGCTTCTCCTTTGTAGCACTAAATACAGTTATAATTAACCAGATGATGACCCTTCTACGGTCAGATTCCTTTGCAGACTCAGTTCTGCAGGGATCACAGCTCCTTTGCTCACTGTGCAGTACTTGGCATATGGTAGGTGCTCGAGGGGGGGTGAATAAATGTCAGCATGAACAAGCAAACTAGCATCCCAATAACTACACTAAGACTCATCACAAGCCAGACTGCAGGAATACTTCCCAACTCCTTGAAGTTCATTATTATAGTAAAAGGCCAGGATCTTGTGTGAGAAAACCAACAGATCTGAGATCAAAAGCTCAGGACACAAGAGCAAAGCCAGATCCCATTCCTTCCCTCCTGCCAGTCTATAATGTGGCAGACCCACAGTCACCACGCCTGGTACTTGCCTTGTGCTGATTGACCACGTCCATCTCCTTGTGGCTTGTGCAGAAGTGCACCAGCAACCCCAACATCCCAGCATAGTTCTGGTTGGGTTCTAGGCTGAGAATGGCCAACAAGTACTGCTCCACCAGCCCGGGATTCTGAAGAGGAAAGTGGAAGGCAGATGGATAAAATGGCAGCAAGGGCACGGGAAAAGCACTGCCCACCTCCTCCTGCCCGCTCCTGTCACCTCTTTCCACAGCCTGGTGAGCTTCTTCACAGCGCCGTCCACAGCATGTTTGTGGGAGCCACCCAGCACCTCCAGCAGGAGCAGGCACTGTACCTCCACCTGCCAAGACCAGGAAAGGCTCAGGTCAAAATGTGGTGTGGGACTGAGGGTCCTACGGCCCTCAGAGCCTGCCGGAGACCTCTGTCAGTACCTCTAGATTCCAGTTACATCTCTGCTGGGCCTCTTCCCAAGTGGATCTGCTTCCCTCTACCACCACCGCTGCCCCTGCACTTAGTCCTGTCGTCTAATCACACTGTTCATGTGAGCATGTATTCAATAAATATTTGTTGAGCACCTACTATCAGTCAGACAATGAAGACACTTGGGGAGTAAGACTGAACACGACACTTTCCTTCACATTACAGTCCAGAAGAAGGTATCTGAACAAATGAATACACTCTTTCAGTAAGCTAGTGTGGTATCCAGGAAAAGAACAAGCATCCTGTTCCATATGCTGATCTCCCTTGATTTGTTCATCACAAAGTACACAAATACTTACTGAACAGGATGTATTCAGTAAGTGGCTATTCAGTAACTAAATGGCAGGTATGGAAATGAAGCATGAAACAGTGATTCCAGAGTGCACGGAGCCCACTGTCGCCCCCAGAGTGGGGCACATAAGAGGCGCTCAACTAAAACACCTCAGAGACTGAATGTGTACAAATACCCAGTCTCCAGCAAGCAGTGTGATCTGCTACCCTGAGAAAAGGGATACACTTATGAAGGCAATACTGAATTTCACTTGCACATGTACAAAACAACGTACATACAAGTTATTTACTGTAGCCTTGTTTGTGAAAATAAAAGATCATAAATAACATAAATGGCTATCCATAGAAAACTGCTTACATGTACTGTGGTACATTCAAAGGATTGGTAAACAGTCATAAACAATGAGAAACTCTTTATATGCTACCCTGAAAGAACTTCTGTAACTAAAGTAAAAAAAACAAACAGGAGGACTGGGGATATAGCTCAAAGACACAGAGTTTGTTTAATATGCATTCAATCCCCAGGACTGAAAAAAAAAAAAGTTTATTTAGCCAAGGGTGGTGGCACATGGCTCTAATCCCAGGCAGATCACGAGTTCAAGGTCAGCCTAACCTACATAGCAAGACCCTGTCTCAAAAATCAAAGTTTTTAAGTTTGCTGATACCACAGTCAGAACTATACTGCTGTTCCATCTCCCTAAAATGTTCTAACCCTTGACTTGGCCATGCCTTGTCCTCTCACATCCCTGCTCAAATGTCACCTCCTCAGAACTTTCCTCCTACCACCCTTTGGGGCTGGGAAAAGCAAGAGGGAGGTATGTGTGCAAGAAAGAGAAGAATCCTTTTCACAGGGTTTGGTAACGCAACCCTGGATGCCCAGCTCGATGCCAGCAGACCAGGACCTGCTAACACCCATTTTTCAGATGGAAAGGGAAGAAGTGACAACACCAAAATACAGTCAGTTTTGAAATCTGCACTGTTGATATTTGTTCTTCACAGCAGTAAGGACTTCAAAGAGGATCATGAAACTTGAGGAACACTTGTATTTTCCTTCAAGATTTAAAAAATTTTGTCTCATACTACAAGACTACATTCGGTGTGGGTCAGTCCAGCCCCGTTAGCTAGATTCTTGTGAAGCACACCCAGCACTGGGAGAAGACAAGGTGAGTGGAGCAGCTGGTGGGCAGGCTAGAGGTGACTCATTCACTGGTCTCCAAGTCGAAAGCCCTGGCCCCAGTTGTGCCTCCCCTCTCCGCCATTCAAGTCAGCAGCTCTTCTCATGCTAGCGGGGGGCACACCAAATCCTGACACTCCTCCTCTCCTGCTGGGCAGCCAGCAGTACAAAAACTGAGGTGTCGATAGAAAATTTCTTCCTCCCAAGTCCACTGGGTATCTGAACATTAGGAAAACTATGTCCATCCTTCCGCTCTGTTTTTCTGTAGCACTACTTTATGTTGTTTGCGGACTCGTTTCTTGTTTTGTTTTGTTCTTTGGTTTTTTGAGATAGAGTTTTGCTATGTAGTTCAGGCTGGCCTTGAACTCACTGTGTAGCCCAGGCAGGCATCAAACTCACTGTGATCCTCCTGCCTCAGCTTCCCAAGTGCTGGGATTAGAGGCATGTGCTGTGGGCTTGTTTCTTGTCTCTTGTCTCTTTTCCACAAGAGTGCAAGCTCAATGGGGAGCAAGGTGCTTCTCTGCCCACGTATCAGCCCAGTTTCTACAACAGCACCTAACACATGGGTCACCCTCGATACATACTTGAGTGACTGAATGAACTAAAACCTGTGTGTATCAGGTTGTGACATCAGCAACGAGCAAAGGAAATATCCAAATTCTAGAGACAGAAAAACTAAATGGTCATAAGATCTCAATGCAGGCCAGCCCATCAAAACCTTGATCCTGGGCTGACAGCTTCCACTCACTAGCCCACAGGCAGGCTGAGTAGCCTCAGGTAATGGTTGTGAGACTTCAGCAAAGGGAAGCCAGTGAGTTTGCCCTTGATGAACTATCTTATAAGAAAGTCTTGTGGTTAACAGTGAAACCCATAGTCCAAGGGGATGCAGGAGAGTCCCTGCTCAACTGTTGACAGCTTCTGCACTACCCGAGAGATTTCAGTGTTCTGATCTATCATTAATGAATCACTGAAGACCACTCTATCACTGTCCCCAGAGGTATGATGCTAGGTAAGTTCCCGTGCATAAGGCCATCTATCTGTCTAACCTGCTCCCTGCTTCACGGCGAGCCACTTGTCACTTACCCCTGCCTGCATGGCACTCTACAGTTTCTGCAACCATTTCACACCTTGACGGAGCCTGTTTTTAGAACAATTCTTTGAGGCAGGTGGGGTGGGCGGTACTTTTCCCTATTTTGCAGATAAGAAAACAGGCTCAGAAGTTAAGTGATTTGGCCAAATCTCATAGCCAAAAACCAGATCCACATCAAGACCTTCAGATTCCTTTTCACTAAACCATAACCCATTCCTCCTGGCCTACACTAAAAACATCTAGTCATTCAAAGAACATTACCACTTGGTACATTAGGCCATCTCTGGTTAGCAGACATGTGGGAAGGAAAAGCAGGAAATGTGCAAGGAGCAGGCATAGAAAGAAAGAAGAGACTTTAGGGACCAAGATACATGGCAAGAATTCCATTTCACTAGCCAGTTCAACAGTGAAATCCAAACATAAAGAAAGGAATGATTAAGCAGAAAAGAGCAAAATCATTTACATTATTGTATTTTCTGGTTTTCTTGCTTTCTAGTTGTCTTCACTAGTCTGGCCTATCATGTCTTCCACAGATGCTGTGAGAGCAGGGTCAATGTTTCTCCTGTTTATCACTGTGTTCTCAAAGCTTAGCACTGTGCCTGACACACAGAAGCTCAGAAGTACTTCATGAACAGACAAATGTGATTACGTTGCCCTTGTGCCCATCTGCCAAAGTCACATGCCTCAGGACAATTCAAAGTGCCTCACTGCCGGCACCTGGAATAGCATTGGGCACACAGGAGGTGCTTAAATACCAACTCCATGCAAAAAGCTGACCCTCACTGCTCCAAAGACCCAGGAACCTACCAATTTGTTCCAGATGTCTCCTTGCCGCTTGGCTTTCGAGGGAAAGACAATGCGCACTAGAAGGCAGGTCCAGGTCAGGGCCAGCAAGGCAGCCGAGCCACTGCTCTTACTGAAGCAGGGAGGGAAAGGAAAGGGGGAGATGGATGAATGGAGAGCATCGGCCTCCATTTGGAGGACAAACGTTCACCCCGAAAACCCTGTCTGGTAACATAGGATCCTCCTTTGATCTAACAAGGCAGGAACTTGAAACTCACTCTCCACAAATCATCTGTGACAACTCAAGACAAGGAGTCCAGGCCTCATCAGCCAAAGTCCCATCTCTTTTACAACTATAAAAACAAAAAGATGGCTTCCCCATCCAGTTCCTTGCTGCCACTAGTTTCCCAGGCCTGCTCCTCAGAAAAGTGTTTCTTTCCCCTGAGCTAGCACCCATCCTCCCTCCATTCAGAGACAGGCTCCAGGTGTCATTCAGAGTGCAAAGGCTTAACAGCCAGGTGCACTCACACCTGCTTGGCAAGGCTTTATGCATCAGCCCACCTGAGTGGGACTCCACCACTCCCTAGGGGACCACAACTGTTACCTCTTACCTGGGAACACCTGCTTTGGAGCCAATGCCTGAAGACTGCAGAGAGTGCAAAAGGTTCTTAGCAGTGGCCTCTGGCTGGGCCTCAGCCAACTGCTGGATGGCTGCCTGCAGGGCCCTGCGGGAGGCTGCATCTCTAGGGGGCAGAACGAGAGGAAAGATGAACATGTGTAGACTCAAAAAAAAAAAAAAATATGTGTAGACTTGGCCTAGGGCAGGGCTTCTTAGACCAAGCACTGGTCCTTCTTGGGAAAAAGTGATTTATCACATTGTCCAACATATCACAGACAATGGGATTAGAAAATAAATAAATCTACCTCATCCCAGAATTCTAGAAGTAACTGATAAGGGTAAATAAGCCATGCACAGTATAAGTACAACACCTTTATTTATAGAACCCTTATAAGGGATTCAAACTAGGCCAAGTGCTTTTATATGCATGACTAATGGTGGTATACACACACTGAGCACTCAAAATGGGGCAAGCTCTGTTTGGGCCTTTACGCTTACTAATAACCACCTATGCCCCCTTCTGCAGATGAGGACACTGAGGTACACAGAGGTTAATTAGCTTGTCAGGACCCAGCAGGTAAGACAGAGACCCATGCAATCTGGTGCCACTAACCACTACCCTAACACCATATCCCTATATAAAGTGCTCTGGACACTGGTCCTCTGGCTGGGATTCACCTGTATCGATGCAGAGTCAAGCAGAATAATCTGCAGAGCCCTTTCACTGCTCCTTCTGGCAGATCTGAAACCAAAGATCACAGAGATTGGTCAATAAAAATGGTGTGCTGAGTATGTGCTTCAGCCAGTCATCCTGCCAGACAGGAACACCACCACTGGATACTTAACTCTCCTCACACATTTAGGATAAAATCTCCAGGAAGGAAAAGCAATGACAGAATAAGACCTTAGGAAAAACTCCTACAGAAAAGCTTCAGGCAGCCATTTGCTCAGTAAATGAAACTAAGGCTGTAAGAGTAGCTTCAAAATCATCAGTGCTCTGAGGTCAATACCTAGCACAAAAAAAAAAAAAAAAAAAAATCATCTGTGCTTTCTATGGAGTAAAGGTTTGGGAGCACTAGAACTACTCTGCTGGGGGTTTTTGCTTTGGTTTTTTTTTGTTTGTTTGTTTTTTTGCTTTGTTTTTTTGAGATAGGGTCTCACTATGTAATTCAGGCTGGCTTCAAACTCGCAGCAATCCTCCTGCCTCAGCTTCCTGAGTACTGGGATTACAGGCATGCACCACCATGCCCAGCTATTCTTCTTCTTGATATGGGTGCTAGTTTCATGATATGTTGTTTAGTTTGTGAAGATTAGGCAAGCTGTTTGCTTGTGATTTATGCACCTTTCTTTACAAATACTATAACAGCTTAAAAAAACAGTACAAAGCCATGTATAGTGGCTTACACCCGCCCAACACTTTTGGAGGCTAAGGCAAGAAGATGGACAGTTCAAGTTCTACCTGGGCAACCTAGTGAGACTTTGTCTCAAATTAAAAAAAAATAATAAAATAAAATAAAATAGAAGGAGACAGAGATATAGCTCAGTCAAAGGCCTGAGGTTCAATCGCCAAAATAAATAGGTAGGTAGGCAGATTAGATAAATAGGAAGAAAGAACGAACAAAATAATAAGCTGGGCATGGTGGTGTGCTCCTACAGTCCTAGCAATTTGGGAAGCTGAGGGGAGAATCACTTGAGCCCAGGAATTTGAGGCCAGCTAACACAGTGAGACCCCACCTCAAACGAAAAAAATGTATAAGATTAAAGTACCATGAAGAGCGAGAAAAAGGATGAGCACCTGTAACTAGAGGGGTTTCAGAATATTTAGGCTATGGGAAAATGGAAAAAGTATGAACAGAATAATGTTCCGAGTAGTGTTAACAGCATAAGCAAAAGTGTAGGAATAAGAAAGATGGAGGGACTGATTACACCCAGCACATAACTAGTGCTTCTCTAAGCATTTCAAACATACTATCTCATTTAATCATCATAAGGTGAGCGCTGGGATTTAGCTCAGTGGTTAGAATGCTTCCCTACCAAGCGCAAGAACTTGCATTCAATCCCTGGCACCAAAAAAAAAAAAAAAAAAAAAAAAAAAAAAAAAAAAAAAAAAAAAAAAAAAAAAAAAATTCATAAGGTGGGCTCTTTTATTAAGGTCAGTTTAAGATGAAGAAAACAAGCAGCAAGAATCCAAGCAGGCCAATCGAGAGAAACAGGTAGTTTGGCTGAACATGCGTACTCAAGAAACCTGGAAAGCAAAAAAAAACAAACAATAAAAAAATAAATAGAAAGTTGGGCATAGTACTGCACACCTGTAATTCCAGCACTTGGAAGGCTGGCAGGAGGATTGCCCCGAGTTTGAGGCCAGCCTGAACTGCACAGCAAGACCCTGTCTCAAAAAAAACTTGGAAAGAAATATGTTGTGAGCACTTCATGCCAGACTGGAACACACAGATGACAGAAGCACGAGCAGTACAAGACAAAGATGGGGGGCACAAAAGAGCAAGAGGCCGTGAAGGGCTCGCATGGCATCTCACACCTCTGGTCCCAAATGATGGAGGGGAAATGAATGAGGTGCAGCAGCCAGTCCCCCTAGGTCTTTCAACACTGTTCTAGTCCATCTGACTAGGGCTATTTTGGTAACTGAGGAAAAAAGAGTAACTGAGGCCAGGAACTAGTGGTAACTAGGAGAATGAGGATAATAACAGCTAACATACACTGTGAACACACCACAACCGGGCAGTGTGTTACATACCTTTCGTGCACATTCTCATCTACTCCTCACACCAACCCTATGAGAGCAGCTCAAAGCAAGGACACAGCCTTGGAGAAGTGAAAGAGGCAGGTCACACAACCTGTAAGTGGCAAAGCCATGGCCAGAACACAGAGCCCAGTTGAGCCCTCCATTGCTGACTGGCACCAAAGGAAAGATCAGACACAGGAGACGCTGCCTCAGCAAGTCTGTGAAGTTTATGGTAGTGGGACTGAGGAGAGCAGCACAGAGGCCTTGGGCTGGGTAAGGTGGACCGAAGCCCAGGATGAATAGCTCTGAGGAAGTCCTCAACTCCTCAGCCTGGCTGGAAACAGCTCACCCACCTCGAGTTGACTTGGGTGGCTATCTGTTCCCTAACAAATGGAAGCTGGAATAATTACCACTATGCAACAGCCCCTCCTTGGACTCAGGAAATTAGGAAACAGGGGCTGGGGATTTAACTCAGTGACAGAGCGCTTGTCTAGCAAGCACAAGGCCCTGAGTTCGATCCCCAGCACCACTCTATCCAAAAATAGGAAACTGAGAATTAATGATTTCATGAAGGAAGTAGTTAATTCTCCACAATCAACTTGCACATCCAAGGTTGATAAGTACTTCATGAATACAACCCATCCTGAATCAAGGGCTTTTAAGGGTGAGAGAAGAGTAAAATCACCCTCAAAAGGTCCTAAGTAGTTCATAAACTTGACCCATACAAGTCAAACTTCTCAACAGTGAACCAGTGCATAGAGGGAGCGCTGACCACTGCAGCTGAGCACATGTGCACGGCTGGTGGCTGGGGTAGCTTTTACTAACCAGAACCCTGCTGAGAAAGTGACCAGAAAGACCTCTGGAGGCCACAAAACTCACACACTAAAGTATAATACACAGGAGAGTGTCTCAGAAGCTCACACACAGCAACTTACTTCATCTACACACCGCTGTAACAAGCTTGGGTATGCTACCCAGGTGATGCTCGGCAAGCAGAAGCAGACGGGAAGGCAAGTGGGAGAGAGGACAGAAGTAGACTCTTCACCACTGCAAAGAGAAAGCTGACAGAAGGGAAGACTCCACTCCAAGAGCCACAGTTCTCACTTGAACAAACCCTGGGCTCTCCTGGAGGGTCCAGGCAACACTGCCCGGGGTGGAGCTGAAAGTTTCTCTAATGAGTTCTGAGGTAACGTTCATACTGACACTGGCTGCCTTCCTGACTGCCAGGCGTAGGCACCATACTGTGAGACCTAAGGCTGTATAGTAAAACAGACACATCAAGAGGAAGCTAGTAAGGCTCTACTGAATAGAGACAAACTGTCTCATATACCCCAGCAGGTCACAAGGCAGCAATGGCAAGCCTGTGAGACCCTTCAATGATGCAGACTGCTGTAGCATGGGTACCACGGGTTCACCGTGGTACTAGGGACGTCCCTCTGTCACAGGGCAAGATTGGGGTAATGAGATGTGCCCAGCTTTTCCCAGCAAACAAGGAGTTCAAGCCAGATGCTGTGGGACTCAACAGTAATCCCAGCTACTACTCCGGAGATTGAGGCAGTAGGATCACAAGTTCGATAACAGCCTGGGCAATTTAGTGCCTCAAAATAAAAAACTCAAAGGGTGTGAGACATAGCTCAGTGGTAGTGCCTCCCTGGGTTGAATCCCCTCCCCAGGAGAGGCAAACTCAAGGAAAACACTTCATTGAAGAAAGCTTAATAAATTTGAAAAATCTTGCTCTGAATACCCCAACAGGACAGGAGAAAACACATCTCCCAAACTTTCTGGATTCTAAAACCCTTTACAAGCCAACCACCTCTTATCATCTTGCTGACTTCCAAGAACACACAGGGGAGAAATGCCCCAAATCACATACAAAATGTTTTTATTTTCATATACTAAAGAAAGACTGATGGTATCTTTTGGAAACGTTTTCAATCAAAATGATTAAAACTGTAAAGTATTTTGACACCTGAATAGATAAACTCTCAACTAACTCAAAATGTTTCAGTGCACATAATAACAAGCAAAGAAAGTGAAGGTAGAAGTTGTACACACACACACACACACACACACACACGAAGTTGTACACTATAGGGAAAAGAAGATCATGGTTCTAAGGTGAGTATATAACTTTCTTTGTTGTTGTGTTGTTTTTGGTTTCTGAGACAGGGTCTTGGTATGTAGTTCAAATTAGCCTTGAATTCACTATGTAGCCCAGGCTAGCCTCGAATTTATGGGGATTCTCCTGCCTCAGCCTCCCGAGTCCTGGGATTATGGGTGTGAGCCACCATGCCCAGCAACAATTTATTTTTAAAATGAAACAGTATCCAGGCTGCCTGATGACAAATAAATACCTTTTCCAGCAATGCACTTCCCCAGTTCACTGAGGATCTCTCTCCGTTCCTTCACGCTGGCTGTTGTCACCTTCCCTGCAAAACGCTTTAGTGTCTCAGAAACCTGTGAAGACAAAGCCCACAGAGACAATTTCACCAGTCAGATTAGAAGACAATGAAGGGCTGGGGATTTAGCTCATTGGTTAGAGTGCTTGCCTCTCAAGCACAAGGCTCCGAGTTTGATCCCCAACACCAAAAAAAAAAGAAGATAATGAGTGTGTGTGTGAGTGTGCACGCGGTGGACTGCCACACTACTGACCACACTAATGGCTGGATAATTCCTTGCTTAGGGGTTACCTTTACACACTGCAGGATTTTGAGCAGTATTCCTGGTCTCTACCACTAATAGCAGCCAGTAGCAGGCCATCCACCTCCCACCTCAGTGGCAGCAAAATCTTCTCCAGACATCATCAAATGTCTCCTGTGGGGCAGAATCACGCCTAGCTGAGATGTACTATTTTAAGCCAGCCAGTAGGCCTGGGTAAGTAGCTCAGCAGTAAAGGGCTTGCGCAGCACGTCTGAGGCCTTGGGTTCTATCTCCCACAGTATATTTTAACTTGGGCCCAAAGAGGAAAGGCAAAAAGCAAAAATGTCTGGACAGAAAATATCCTTCTAGAACTACCCAAAATCTAGGGATGGCCTACTGTGTGCTCAGCATATCCTCTTTACCGTACCTCTCTTTAGTCTCCCATAGTGGATGCCAGTATCCTGGCCAGTCCAGCAGCACATAAGCACACTGGCTAAAGGCGAAAAGTTAAGAGGCTGGATCCCAGTTCTGCTTCCTACTAGCTGTAGGAATTCGAGTGTGATAATGTCATCTCCTGATCTTCAGTATTATCTATGCCATGCAGACTAACAGGACTTACCTCATATAACTCTTATGGAATGCATACCACATCTACTCTCATCCAGAGTATAAAGGTGGCTACTAAAGCTAAGAAGTCTGCAAGGGAAACATCAGCA